>WBMZ01004248.1:0-83389 GCA_013400975.1 Atrichornis clamosus
AGATCCTCCTTTTGGCCCTTCTTTTGTATGGATGTGACATTGGCCAATTTTCAGTCCTCTGGGACCTCCCTGGTTAACCAGCATTGATGGTAAGTGATGGAGAGCATCTTGGTGAGCTCTTCACCAGCTCCCTTATCATGCTAGGATGGATCCCAACCAGTCCCATAGACTTGTGAGCATCTAAATGGCTCAGCAGGTCACTAACTGCTTTCGCCAGGATCACAGGGAGGCTGTTCAGCTCCCTGTCCCCAACTAAATATAAAAGAAGAAAACATTCTTAAAAGTGTTCATTTATTAGATATACAAAACTATTCTAAAGACATGTTTAAGTCCTTTTTGTGCTTGATATACAGTCTTTTATTTCTCCAACAAGATGAAACAATAAATAAGAATTAAGAGTTGCTTAAAGTCCTACATTACACATCTGGTATTACAGAAGCCTTACAGCAAGGGGTTTTGGCAGACCCCTGTTCCAGGCCTAGATCCCAGTGGTCCAATGTGCAGCAACCCAGCGTGGCAGAGCAAAGGGAGATAAGGTGACCATTACTCCAGCCTGGAGCTCCCATTTTCAACACCCAAATAATTCAGCGAGTCAGGATATGTATAAAAAAGTAAAACAGACTCAGTCATCTCTAAAAAATGCTAACAATGGTCATGTTGCTGGCCTCACAGACTTTCCACTCTTAGGGAAGCAGAGGAGCCCACTAAAAGGATTCACTAAGGCAGGTCAACCTTTCTGTTTGGCTGCTGTGCTCTGGCATGGTCTCACATGGCTTCGAGACTCTTCCACTGCTTGGCCCCTGCTGTTTGCTCCAGCTAAGGGAAAAAAAATCACTGGTTAATTACTCATGACTTTTTCTTCTTTTGCAAAGCACTCTCATCTGGGAGTACGAATACAGAGCATACCTGAAAACTGCCTCCAAACATTTGCTGGGAAGCTGCTAATCTAGATCCACTGAGTCAGTTTCCTGCTTGGTTATCCTGTATGCCCCTGCTCAGCAAGGGTAATGTTTACATACAAGGAAAATTTTTCTTAACAGAATGATACTCTATTTTGTCTCACAGATAAGATTACATATTGGATTTTTCAAAATTTTTATAGATCAGTATTTAAAGTGATTGCACAGCAGCTCCATGTCTGCTATGTGCCTCACTAGCAGACAGGATATATTTCCTAGTCCTAAATGTAAAACAAACCTCCTGTGTTTTAATTCATAAAGCCTAGTGAGGCAGTGAAGTCTTAGAACCTGCATACATAGACAGACTCACTGGTACCTATTTGCTAGAGAAATTGGATGAGAAATCTTTATCCAAAGAGAACCTACCTTCTTGAAGGGTATGGAGATTACGCATAAACCTTGGCCAGTTGTACTTATTTCTGCAATAGTTTTAATACACCTCACCACCGTGATAATACTTCTGAGCCCCTATAACCTTTAAAAGATTTATCTTTAGGCACTATATTTTTCTTAGGCAGGTGAACAACTAAGTCTCATAAAAGATAAATTACATGCTTCAGACCACCCAAGAAGTCTGGAACAAGGCACATCATCCTTCTCAGGCCCTTCATGTTCCTGTTTTCAGAGAATCAGAAATAAAACATATACAAGAGCAAATTGCCCTGAGCTGACCACCCCAAATACAAATATCTACATGACTAGTTTTGCATAACGTATTCCTATTCCGGCAGGATATTGTGCCCTTTCAGCTCCTCTCTGCTTCAGGTTAAGAATACTTGAAATAGCCAAAAATTGGGGGCTGTCTGGCTACAAATTAGGTTCTGCATGTGACTATCACCAGGTGCTGCTGACAGTATGGGAGCCCCCTCCTCATTGCTGTGGACAGATGAGGCTGTGCATGCTTTGGCGTAACACAAGTAAACCACTTGCTTAGTACAAAGTGGATATATTTTCTCCAATGCAAATAAAATCATTTCAACGTCTGCCTATGACATCTCAGATTTGAAAAATCAAACAAACTCATTAAGGAAATTAACTGTTCTTTTAAAAGTTAATCAACTCAACTCTGTTTTCCTGGAATATAAGGGAGGGAGGTAACAACAGAATTCTCTTATCTAGTCATGACTTGAAAGTATATAAAATGAAACTAAAACAGTTGCCAGCTCTCACAAGTAGAAACATAGGAAGAGTGACAGATAAGTGATATGTCACATCAGGGACAGAATGATTATGTTTCTCTGCTTCTACATAATTGTCTCTACCTGGACAGATTTTCAGTTATGTCATCCACATTAAAGAGAACATTGCTAGATGAATTACTGAGGTCTACAAGGTAGTCAGTGACACTACTGTCTAAATATATTCAGTGTGGAGTATGATATTTAAATCAGGGAGGGAAGAACCTGTAAGACTTTGAGGGCTGCAAACCTCTTCAGCTTTTTTGGAAATAGTAGTTTTCCCCATATAACATACCGTCACATTCTTCCTAACAAAAAGTCCTGTTACAGTCCAGTTACCTCTGTAACAGGAGTAACGAGAGACTCATTCATTACAACTGTTTCTATCTAGTGCATGCAATGGTCTGAAAAACTTCAGTAAGGTTCCTGAAATTTGTGGTATCAAGGCACTTGAAAATGAAGATGCTTCAGTTGAATTTTAAAATTGAACCTGCAATATTTAATAGTTCTCCTGCTTTCCTAAATTTTCTAAAGTACTATTTGACTTCCATAATGCAAAAGGAAAAAAACCAAACCTCTCAGTAAATAATATGGTTTGGCAAAGCAAGGCAATTTTATAACAGCAAGTTTGACTTTCCTTAATTTTCTGTTTTACTTTTAGAGTTCAAAAAACTCCAGCCAAACATACCACTTTCATCCTAGATGAAAAGCAACTGTTTATAAAAAGGTATTTTCAAGAGGAGGCCTCTGTCAGCCTTTACAAAGACACTAGATCACTGCATTGCACACAGCTCTGCACCTTACGTTTTCAACTCATAAAAAATTACTGACAACAGAGGTCAGAACGACGGATGAAGGAGCCACTTGTGTAACAATAGCAGGATGTGGGAGTAGCAGAGTGCTTATCATTTTTTGAGAGTGACAGTATGCTTTTTTAGTAGCTATTAATCCAATGTTTGCAGGTAAAGCAGAATATACTGTCAACAATTTTAGCATAAAACACCATCAGCTACTCCTCATGTGCCATACATCACTCCTTGCCATGCCTGTCCCTGCTGGCTACACCTCTCCTAATAAAATAACTGACACTGACCAAGTCATTAATATTCACTGACATTGTCAGACAATTTTCTCCGCTGAGAGATAACTAGCTGGAGACAGCAGCATTTGGGAAGGAAGAGACAATGAGGATTATGCATTAGCTGTCCACCTGCAAGCAGTCTTCCCTCAAATAGGTGAGAATACAAACATATACTTCAGAGTTACCATCCTGTAGAGAAGGTGTGTCTGCCAATTCAAGCTTCTACATATTTTTGAAGATAAAGGAAGATGTGGCCCCTAACAAGACCTAGCTAGCTGAAGTAATCTCGCTGCAAACACCACACACCTGTTTGCTCCCTTGCTTCCTCTGGACAAAAACTATAAGTTAGGCTGCAGCCTGAGCTCAGTGACCTTGCTGATTAAGTCCCACATATGAAAACATGAGTGCAACGTCAGTGGCCCAGGAAGTCCTTCAGGCTCAATTTAAATTTTATCACAGCCATGAGATAGAAACATCATTTGCTTTAATCAGAATAATTGTCAGAGTGCAAGTGCACAGCCTGGGGTGAGTAATGCTGGTATGAAACACACAGTGTAGAAGATAGAAAATTCCCCAAAACACTTTGCTAACATGAACCAATGCCTAGGTGCTGCATTTTCCTTTTTGTAAGAATTTTTCTTCCTAGTCTTTGCAACTGTTTTTTAATGGTTTTCCAAGAGAGGAGAGGCCCCAAGTCAATGTTTTGAATCATGAAGCCCAGTTTCAGGACTTATATAAATGGGTACCACTGATACTAACAGAGTTTCATCTGTTTTCCAAGTTATGAATCTGACAAGCATCTTAGGTTCAAAAGCCATTTCTTCATTCTTCATATAATCACAAAGAAATTTATATTCTGGAGCCGTTTTCCTTTCCTTTTTGCACAGCCATTAATACATTTTTTTTCTTTTTTTTGGTTTCATAGCTGCCAAGTCTTGCACAGTTCTATGTGTGAATTTATGCAAATTTCAGAATGCGCTAATTCACATATTTGCAAATTGGCAAGTGATTGGCAAACATGTAAATGAGCTCATTTAGTCATTTTCCTCTTCCCTTAAACTGCAGTTTAGGATCAGTACACCCTTCCCCACGTTATGGCAATGAGGGGAGTGTAATGCAACATGTCAGGTCTCGTAGTGGTTTGGCTTAGTGTAACCATGTGCCCTGAGTATGGGAAGAAGGCAAAAAGACAGCATAGGCTTGTAATGCACTAAGATCTCCAAATGTGGTAGAAAGGCATCAGGGGAGTACTTAGCTGCAGATGTATCAGCAGTAAATTGGTGTGGGTGTGATCATGTTTAGAGCGGTCAACAGCTGAGATGTCTGATGGTGCAAGGCAGTTCTGGCTCTGAGAGGAACTAAAGAGCTGCTTTCATTCCAGGGGACAGAAGTTTGGAACATAGCCAATGACCCCGGATGAGGGAATGATGGTCTGGCAGAGGTAGGCTGTGAATCAGGAGGTGTGGTGAAAAAAAATCACCTCTTGATTCTTCTAATAGAGCCTAAGATTTTGCTGTAAAATGGGTAAGCAGGACACGAAGCAGGAATGGATATGTCTTAACACCCACACTCCCTCTTGGCGGGTATTGCTCCAAACTAAGTAGCTCCTTTGGCACCCATCTCTCAAGAGCTGCTGGCAGCAGCTCCTGCAACCTGCAAATTGCAGGTCACACTGAGGGTATGACATAGCTGCTACGGGGGGGTGAGCCATGCCAGATATGCTGTGGTGGGCAACCCCCTTAATTTTCCCTCTTACCGAGAGCTTCTTACTGCTTTTACATGAAGGGTAGTGACTCATGGAGAAAATGCTACTCTCCAGTTTTTCCCTGGTCACAGATCAGAAAAATTGGGTGCAAAATGTGAACTGCGGAACTAAGTTACACTAGAATCTCCAAGGTTTAGGGCAACCTCAGAACTTCTCCCTTTATTTGCCTGGGGCAGAACACATTTGAAACCCTTTCTGCTAAATCATGCTTTATGAGATAAGAAGTTCCCAATGACTGCTTATTACAGTCAGCACCAGTTGTGTTGCTTTTCCTCAAAAACAGCATCTTTATAGAAAGCCATATCACCTCTAAAAATGAGATGCCTGGTAATTTTGGGTGACAAAATCAGCATAGTAGACTTAAAAGGTTAAACAAACCAGGACTGAGAAACTAAATAGGAAAAAAAAAGCCAGAGAAAGTACACAATTTATCTTCAAGATATCTAGGGCAGCTTGCCCTAGAATTAGCTAAATTAGCTTCATTACCTTCTTTCATATGGAAATATTGTATGTACAATATTCTTTCTGTGGCACTCAGGTAGTTAAATCCACACAATTTGCTTTTTGAAGCTTGGATTCTGCTGACTTTATTTCAAGCAATCAAAAGTATCTAATTTGCATTCACATTCACATTAGTGGTCCATATGTTAGCCCTGTTTAAAAGCTATATGCTGCATTCATTATGAAATACTTGGCTTCCTAGCTTTATCCTTTTACTTTGAAATTATTATGATAATATTGCAACTCTTCTTTTTAGGCTATTTTCAAATACAAGGGGTTTTGTGTGATTTAGTTCTTTTTCAAAGTCTTCCAAGGGGAGGGCTTTTAAATTTTTGTTTACAGTGTTATGGGAACTTGCAAACTGGCAAAATATCTCTCTACCATAATTTAACAAGACTGTGTATTATTCCTCCTACCTAAGTTTCACTAAAATATCAGGATTTCAGTCTGTCTCTGAACAGATAAGATTTCAGACCACACACAACATGATGAATGCTCTTCAGAATCCATCATGCTACTCACTGGACTTAATCAGCCTCTCACAAATACAAAATTTAACTACATTACATAATTGTTCTTCAAGTTTCTTTTTCATTGTAGAGCACAGAGTAAGGCATTTGCTTCTAAGGAGTTCATAATCCAAATGAAACAAAAGTAAATTTACAGAATTAAAAACCTCGAGTCATTATCAGATGAAATTTCCTGTCCATGGTCACATAAAGACTGTGACAGACCCAAGAATTAAATCAAGGTCTTCCAGGATGTCCTGCTCTGCCTGGGATAGAAGACCACATACCATATATTATTACCTATCTCATCAGTTTATCACTTTGTCAGTACTTGCATTAAAGTCATCACTAAAGTTTTACTTCTGGAATAATCTATATCACATATTGCTTTTATTTACTGGCTTAAATATTGAACATCTAATGCTCATAGTTTGAGAAACAAATCATATTTCTTCCCATAGAAAACACTGATAGGTGATTTCCATTTGGAGACTGATCACACCCCTGAAAACTTGAAAGATAAACTCCTTTCTCACCTGCATGTTCACTGTGTCTTCTGACATTTGGAAAATCCTTTCCCCCTTTCCCCAGAGAGCCTTTGGAAACTCTCTGGACATCATCTTAGAAGGTGAAGGATAATGAGTTTTCTGCTATGAAGTGAACATCACAAAAGGGCATCTGCTGACTATGAGACAAATAACCTGAAGTAAATACCTCAAAAGAAAAACAAAACAACAACAAAACTCCATTAAAAATCTAATGATCATAAAATAATCATATTCTTCATTGGTCTTAAATTTTTACATGAAATCTGTTTAAGCAAGAGTTTATTGGATGGGTAAAAGAGAAGTAGAAAGTTTCTTAAACTGATTATTTCTGAGGTGGGGAGTTTAAAATTACAAGTTTTCTCAAAGTCTCTCTTGAGTCAGTGTCATCCTGACACCATTACAAATTAACATGGTACTCCAGAGAATGAACTGTTGTTAATGTCAAATTAATTTAAAATTACTTCCCAAGTGCAAGGACTACATCTTTCATAATAAGTTGTGTATGGGAGGAGCATGAATAGAAACCATTGGGTTTTGATGGCATCTGTAATGAAATCAGAAATTCGAAGAATAAGCTTCAAATCCCACCTGGTTGTGAAGAAATTTGAGAAGAGAGCCTGAGTATCCTATTCTGATAATATGAAGGAAAATGGCAAGGGAATTAATACATGAAATACGAAATATCCAAGCATGAAACTGTGGTACATAAAGGATTAGAAAATCACCACAGAGCATTTCTTTTCATTGTGGGCTCATCTCTGGCACATAACTATTTGATATAAAGAGGAAATACTGCTTTTTATCAGTGGACTACTTCTCTGCATTTTTTAAAGAAATTGAGGTCTTTACAACAGCTGAGTAGTATAATAACACAGGATAAATTGTAACTCACTTTCTAGAGGTCATAAAAACGTGTCAGTAATTTTCAACAAAATCTATATTTAACCTTCCACGAGCCTTGAAAAAATGCATACAATTATTTTAATATTCCATGCCCCTGTGAGCACATATGCTTTACTCCTTTGAAGTGTAAATATCAATGCTTCTTTTTTCCCCCTCTGTGATATTTCCAGTTTAGAAGAAATCAAAAAGAACAGGTGACTGGCTAAGATGGTGTTAGCATGGAAGTAAAGTGAATGCTCTAAGTTTGGACTGTCTCAAAGAAATTCCCATCTGGGTGTTTTCTTACCAGTTTTAGCCACTAAATTGGGATCACAGTTATTAGAACCTGACTATGTTGGGAAACTCCTTTGGATAGTACAGAGTTTTCTGTTGTTGACTGAGTATCCTCTTGGCCTCAACAAGTCTGATGTTTTATTGTGTAATTTCTATATCACATGGGCTATCCTCTGCTGCCTTGAGATACATTTCATCAAACCAACACAAATATCTACATCTGCCTTGGGAATAATGTAAAGTGAAGTGAAGTAAACATATAAAGTGAAACCTTCTCCATTCACAGCCCTTAAGCTAGGATTTTGCTACTTTCTTCCATACCTCCCTTAGCAAATTTCAGAAGATGACAGTACTATCAGCACCTATCCCCCATTTTGTTCTCCTAGTTTATGAATCAGACTACATGATTCTCCACTGCTCAATGAACACATCAGATGAATCATTTCGTTGACAGGCAATAAGTATGCAGTTTGAGAGTGTTAATGATTTAAAAGGTCCAGTCCTGCTCCTGTTGCTAGCAACTTCTTCGCAATGAAGCAGAGCTAAAACTGACTGAAAAGCTAGGTTGTATGGCAGATCCTGCATTTTCTACCAGGAATTTCCTGTAGTTTCATGCTTTCGGGTCTCAAATGTTCTCGTCCCCACTTCTTTTCTACTCAGTGTGGAGACTGTGAAGCGTGCTGCACTCTCATTGAAAAATGTGTAATCATAAAGGCACAGACAAATGTGGGCCATAGGTTTTAAATGCTGTCTGTCTATTATGGGATAGCTAGTTCCACAATTTAATGCTACAATAAAGCAATGAGACACAAAGTAATGGCACCAATATATATGTACCACCACATGACATCAGAATTTACCTGAAGTAGAGCTTTAATGCAGAACTAAACCACACTCCAGCACAGTACTCAGCAGCATCAGTGTAGGGAGCTCATACAGAAAACAAACCAACTCCCATAAGCTCTGATCCAGCATAACTCTTTCATACAAGCACAGAGCGCACCAAACATAGGTCTGTAGTTAAACTCTTTCCAGGAGATGCTAAGTGCTATGGCATGTACACACATTTTCCACTGGAACTGTACATCTTTATAGGCTTCCTTGTTACCTGGGCTGATTCTTCTGTTCCTGTTGACAACTTTTGAACCAGTTTAAGCCACCGAATCAAACCATCATTGTTACAAAGCTGTACTGTAGAACCTGTGATCCTGTCAGCCTCTATTACAGGAATCAGGAGGAGAGGAAACTTACCTCCTGGTGATTAGCTAGGTCAAACGAAGCCAAGCAACTTAAAACAGCCTTCAATGTGCACCAATTCTAGGACTAAGGAAATTCAAATTTAGCTTAAAATCAGCTTCACATCCTTATTTTTCTTGAGCTTGAACTCTTTTAGGTAAAGTGCAGAGTCTGCGTTCTGATGCCAACAGAGGACTAATGACAAAGTCTAGAATAGATTCACCATAGTACTGGGTGCATTGGGTGAGAGAATTGATTTTCTGACTGACCTGCAGTTGTGGTAAACTATGTCATATGGAAAATGCCCTTTAGGAATCCTCCACCAGTTCCAATGTGTCCCAGATGCTCCCTTCCCAAGTACCCTCCTCTAGAGCACCTTCCTCTGTGAAGGGTTTGGAGACCTCTGAGGGACTTCTGTGGCCAGGGTCACCGTTCAAGCAGCTGGGAATAGATATATGGGACAGGAAAGGTATAAAGTTGGGTGGAGAATGTAAAGTCTCTACTCTTAATTTTTGAAGATCCTTACTTAGTATTTTAACTGCATATATAGGTTTGCATCCTTTAGGTATTTACAGTATAAAACACTTAATTCTGTCATCACATCAACTTGTATAATATATGTGTATTATAATAGACAATCCCCAGCTCACATTCAAATAAATAAATGGTGACTTAATATAAATGTTTCTCTTACCAAATCAGTACATTGTGTAATTAAATCATCTCACTGGTAGTGTGTACAGATGCTTTAATTTTTTTTAATACCCACTAAAGCTCAATTTTTTTGGAAGGGACCACTAATCTATTTGAAGTTAAACCCACAATGGGTAAATTTTTATCTGGAAAAGGATTTGTTTCTTTAATAGACTACAATTTTTTAAATGTTTTTGGAGAGCAAAAGAATTTGCCATTTAGAATTGCTAGTCATTAAAAAAAAACCTTAATAAAAAATAACCTCAACCCTAATGGCCATTAAAAAATAAGGCTAACAGATGATCTCTCTCCCTCTTGATAAACTTTCACTGTGAAACATTTCTGTCAGATCCAACACTGCAAGCAAAAGAAAAGCTTAGTCTTTTTTCAAACAGTGCTATATATTTCTACACTTTCACATTACGGTAGAAGAAAAAAAAGGAAAAATAATATATAACAAACTGAAGTGAATTACAAGACAACACGTTGCATGAAAGTTTACAGCTTTTTCATAAAGTGAAATTTAACATCTCCAGAACCTGTGCACTGAGTTAATTTTCTGGTTTATTGTGTTGCAGCTTTAAAAAAATGCCAATTANTGCAGCTTTAATGCCAATTAAGTCAAATTAAGCTGTTGTGCAGTTGGCTTCTATAATTACTAACAATAGTTTATGGTAAGTTCAAGCGAATAGAGGGTGTTTGGGGGTTTGGTTTTTTGTTTTGTCTCTTCCTTTTTCTTTTTATTTTTTTTTCCAGAGTAGTAGTTTCTTTTTGTAGAAACAATTATCACGGTAGTGCTTCCCAGCAAAGAAAAACATAGCCTGCAGCCATTCTATATTTCATTTTCAGTCCAGCAGTTTTAGAGAGGATTTTTGCTTTTCTAGCGAATGTACAATAAGAGGAAAACACTCCAAGGTGGGGTATAATAAAGCAGGCAGAGGCAAACAAGGCAGAAAGAAGAGGAAGCTCTCCCGGTCTGATCATTTGTCTCATTCCTCTCATGCTCAGACTTTCAGTGGGAGTATTTGTTCTGTCACTCAGAGCCAGTTTTATAATATAGCCCCAGCCACTGTAACATCATTGCCACACCTGAAATAATTGCAATGCAAGTCCAGGAATGACAGACTTGTCATAAAGGACAAACCGGAGATACATGAACAGTGTTTTGTATATCCAGAATGTGCTTATCTCATGCATGTTGTTTGAAACTCCAGTGACCCCTTCTTTTAAAATAGCATGGTGGAACTGAAAAGTTAAAGGGAATTGTGACAAAGATGGTCAAGAATAGGATTCAGTTTTTGTACGACACTTTTTTTTGTAAGAGAAATGACTAAATGATTGGGACTGTTTCCCCCTGTCGTGGGATGATTGTGTGAGTATCTAAATAAATCTGTGAAACCATGAGTGCGGCTGAGATCCAGGGAGCAATGCTCTGTCTTCTGGAGTAAGAAGCAGGGTATGTGAAATAAAACTAGCAATGGCTAGTTCAAATTTAACTGAAAGAAACACTTCATAGAGGATGTGGTTAGGCTGCAGATTTCTGTGTCAAGGGGCATTACAGATGATAAAAATCTGCTTGAGTCAGAATGAGACTGGAAAAATTGAGAGAACAAGAATAAGCAAATAAACAAACCCCAGAAAACCAACCCAAACACAACCACATTAGGATCAGTAGTCTATACTACATTAATGGATCTGACACAAGGGAATGGCTGCCCTAGCCATCTCTTTGCAGCCCTGGCATCTCTAGTCTCATGCCACCTGATAAAGAAACTTTCTGTCTAACCATACAGGAGTCACTCTGGCAATCACATTTCCATCACCCCATACCGTCACTAATGGGACCAAAGCCCCTTCACAAGCCCCACTCCAGTGAGCCGATGAGTGCCCCGCTTGACTCCCTACACACACCACATGCACATCAGACAAGATCTCCTTGCCAGCTCAGCCCCAGGTGTGTTCTCAGATGTCTGGACCCTTAAAGCAATTTTTAATCATGGCGCAGTCACACAAAACCAGCTCGAGATCAAGCTGAGGAGGGACCCCGAGCCAAGCAATCCCTGGGCTTTTGTATCCTCACAGTCCATGGCCGTAATAGTCTGCTACAGTCTTCCTGCTGAGCCAGCGGCTCCCACCGTATCTCTGAGTGGCNTCCCCTGGCTCACAGGTCCCCGTGCCCTTTGTTGTGCAAAGGGTGGGTGCCAGGTCACTGCTCTTGCTGGGGACTCCAGCCATTTCCCTACACCCAGGGTGCAATCTGCAGCTTGCACTGCACTGCAGCAGCACACCGAGCTACCCACACTAGGCGTATTCTTGAACATGTCCCATGTGCCTTTTGCTCCAGAACTGGACACTCTTTTCTGGCCTATCGTGTCAAGATGAAATCATTTCTATATTAGGGAGAAAATTACAATACCCTCAATACTGTTTAATGGAGCAGAGAGTAATAGTATAAAACTGTATTTTACATAGGGTGCAAGTCAAATGTTAGCATTCTGGTAGCAAGGCATTGGTAACATGTAACACCTAGCCCAACTCAAATTCATAGTGCTTTATAAACCTTCACAGAGGCTCCCAACACCTTCTCTTTTGGCATTAAGATATTTTAACAAGGTCATTGCCAGAGAAAATTTCAATATCCACAGGAAGAGAGATTAGGTCTCTTTTATAGGACAAGAAAGCAGAATACACAGATGTTAAGTACCTAGCCCAAAGTGATCTATCAGCATAGCCAAAAGAGCAACCATCCCAGCTCTTTGCTTAAGCCTCTTGACTGATCTGCTATTCAGCTTAAAAGCTGTACCTGGATCTCTGCACCACATTTCCAAGTGGTGCCAGCTAAGTGGCATATCCGTCACCACCAAAGAGGTGTGTAGAGGGAACGCATCAACAGAGTCAGCAAATGCCTCAGCTCCAGGTCTGAGCAGTCCATTTATGGCACACCTTACAGATTTTCTCCATTATAAAGAATGAATGATTTATTCAAACATCGAATGCAAAAGCCAGTGCCAAATCAGTCAGTGCCAATTCAGGGGCTGTAAGTAGCCTGAGTCCTCCGCAAAGCAGAGGTTGTTGTGAGGACCTGTAGAATAGTCATTCTCTGTCTCTCTAGGAGGTGAGCTAAAGGAGGTGAGCTTTTACCCACAGTCCTACTGCTGGCCAGGAGGGTGCTTTGTCTTGGACCTGTATACATTTGCCACAATTTGACCTCTGTTCTTTGAGATATTTACTACAAGATTGTGAGGGTTATTTCCCTCCTTCCGGGCTTTTTTTTCAAATTCTCCTAAGAAATGCCTAACTCCAGATTAATTACAAGGGGGAAGAGAGGAACAACACGAAGTCCATTTTTATTCTTCTTGAATTAGAAACATGAATTTTCTTCCCCTCCTACTGATTCACTGCTCAGCATTCAGCTAAGATGATCACCGAAAAAGGAAAAGCAAATGAACAGTGATGTTTCTTAGGGTATGAAATACTTTATGATTAAATAAGGTGCTGAAGACTATTGTACTGATCACCGGTGATTGGTAGCTTTCTGCTAAGCTGCAAATGAATTCAGCGCAGGACAGCATTCCAAATTGCTCTTACAAGGTTTTCTTTATTATTTTTATTTGGTTATGCTCTGACTCTCATCCAGAATTGTACTTAATGCCCTCATCTGAAGTTGTTGAAATGGCACCCCATGGCATAGTGTGACAGTGAAAGGATATTGCCTTTGGAAGCTGCTAATGGTCCATGAAAAGAAAACAGCAGAAAACAGGAGAGCAGTTGTTCCAAAATCATAAGAACAAAAAAATCTTTACATTTTTAGCTCATCATCTTCCCATTGTCAGAGGATAGAGAATGGGGAGAACATAGTTTGCAGCTAGTGAGAGCTTGCAGATCCAGATGGGTTACATGACAAAGATACAAATATTAAAAAAATAATGCATTATATGAAACAAAATTATTTAATATTTTCCATCTTTTACTTGCTTTGCAAAATTAATTTTTGCTATATAACATTATCCACAAGGTATCATTATTCCTTGGGATGGGAGAGATGAACAAATAATGTGTTATTAAAACCGAGTAGCAAGTGTTGCAAAGGTCAGGCCAATCAAAAAAGCCTCAGTCCTAGTTACTCTGACTTCGACAAAGATACTTCAGTTAATTCCCAAGGACAAGGCCACACAGAACTCAAAAGGAGCTCTCTACCTCAATTTTTATAAGTTTAGGAGTACAAAACAAAGATGTGAAGGCCTAATTACTCAGTGACTTTACCCTAGACTTACCTGCACAATACTCCGATGGGAGTATTACAAAGGAAAAACAATAATCACTTGTCTGGTGCCAACAGGCAAGCTATGAGCATATCTGTGTTTGAACAAACCTGTTTGTCCTAATTCCCCCAAAGTCATACGTTTCCCCCACTGTTGAACACACTTGTACAGGTGAAAACAAAGAAAAAATAGAAGTAACAATAATAGTGGCTCATATATTTAGTAACTCTATCCCTACTCACAGGAGCTTTTCCTCCATTTTTAGATTATTCCTATGGTCATCATAAGCTTTGGCACCTGCCTCTGCATCCCACAGACCACAATAATAAAAAGGCACTAGCCAAACCATTCCATGTTCCCTACCAGTCTACTGATTTACTTGCTGTTGGAAAAACAAGGAGATACCAATTTCTTGGTCCCAGAATAGCAACACTGAAGTTGTGCAGAAAACCATGCTGTGAAAAGCCAGAGCCCACAAAGGAGACAGAGGAGTCCTTAAACTTTATTCGAAGTCTATTAAGAATGCATATTTTTCTCTAAAGTTCAAAAGTTCAGAATGTGCTCGGCTCTAAAATAAACTTGCATGGCTTGATGTTCATATAGAATCTCACACTCATTCCTCCAGATCGTGTCCTCTGTGAAGATGTTAACACCCATTTCTCCTGTCAAAGTGAAGTCTGTGTGTCCAAAGTTACTTTAACAGCTGTCTACCTTACAGTATATTTCACTACAAAGAAAAGCACTACATTTATTCGATATAACCATTACTTAAATGACTCACTAATATAAAATAGCCATTTTTTCTTTCCCTCTTCAAACAGCAAAATGATAAAATAATAATAACAATAATTAGAAAGAAAAAACTTTGCCATAGGAGACAGTTATGTTTACTGATTTCCCAGCAGAAATTAATTCACAACAAATTTACATTCTACCTTTAAAGAAGATATAAATAATTCATGTTCTCATATCACGAGTACTCTGCATGTCATACACCGGGGTACCTGCAGTTTTTCAGTTTATTGGTTTAAAATTTTAATTCAGGAAGTCATTATCATGTTATTTTGTGCTTCTATTCCACTGTGGTAATTTAATAGTCTTCAATAGAATTATGTTCAATTAAAATGTATTCAGTTTACCATTCCTAATTTTTTAGCTTTTACTTTAATTGCTGTAGGCTTCAATTTTACTTATGTACTATTAACTCACCTTGTTCACTGATTCTGTTCTCAGAAATAAGAAGAGACTACACCATAAAGACAGCTAAAGAGAGTTTCACTCCTCTCAAGCCACTTCTACATAAAAATCACTCCATCTCTTTCAGACCAGTGATTTCCATAATCCTTGTGAGCAGAGTGAGGCCCCATTGTTTCATTTTCTAACAACCATTCTTCTTTCATGTAAATACTGGACTCCCTTGCCCACTAGTGCACCTCATTTTCCTTTGACAGGCCCTTCCCACACAAGCATGGGGTCCCACAAGTTTCTGCTTGCTCAGGTCATGCCCAGTGTTACCATGCAAGATCTTGCAAAAGCCCTCAAGTCACTGATGTGTTCAGAGCTGGGCAGGTAAGTAGATGCTTTGCTGCAGAGGACAAGAAAACCCTTCATGCAGGACCAGTGACATGACATGGAAAGGGACCTCATTCCAGTCACTGCAGGTCTGATGTCTCAAAATAGACAGCAAAAGAAAATACGTGATCCAAGGAAAGGTAGAAAGTGGTAATTCAGTGGTAATTTCTTCTGGGTTTGTACAACTTTGTACCACCACAAGCATGGGGACGGTTTGCGAGGAGGATCCACGACAGTTTCTCAATCTCTGCTACCAAAAGCAAATTTCCTAAACCATACTAGCACTGGACTCTTACAAATGTAATACAAGTGTTGTCTGGAAAAAAAAAAAATCAACCCCACCAGCCCCAAAAAAAAAAAGAAAAAGAAATGGAGAAAAGAGAATTATAGCTCTTCATATGCACATCTGACAGTATTTTGCAGGTGACAACACACCACTGATGCGTACAGTGACATTGTTGGGCTCACGGTGCTCTATAACCAATTGACACAGTTTATAGTTCAAACTTTACAGGTACTAACATTTCGCCTATTTTTAGGTACTATTACAGACTGACAAGTTCTGACTGACCTGTGTTCAGTGGTATTTTTCCTAAGTATTATATTTAACTTGTAACCTTCAAAATTACTGGGCTATTTCAAATTCCCCCTTCATTATCCCAAGTTAAATGACTTGCATTTATCAACATTAAGTATCCTATGTCATTGTGTTAGGTCCTGTTGTCACCTTCTGAATTTCCTTATGACTCTTGGCTGGCTTAAACAACTATAAATCCTTCCACCCGAGATTTTTTGTGTTCTTAAGTGTCAGTCAGTACTTCCCAAACCTTTTCTCCTACACTGAAAAACACTAAACTTTTTCCTTATTTCTACTGAAAGAAACCTTTTCATAGATATCTTATAGACATAGAAACTTCCATCTATGAAAGTTTTCTTTCTTTTTTTTTTATATGCAAAGAATTTCAATGAGTGAATATAAATAAAATCAGGAGAAAAATTTGTTAGAAAACAATTTCCAGTCATCTGAAACTGTTAAATTTACGGTAAATATTTTGGGAAAGCATACTGCAAAAATTGCTTGATATCAATCAGGCACAAAACTTAGTGGAAAAAAAAAAAAGGCAAATATGTATGCCCAACTTTGTGACCCTTCTGCACAAGTACCTATTGGTGCCATGTGTTCAAGTTGTGCTACACTCAGTCTTTCTGTATCCTCAGAATGCAATAAACTTGACTTTCTCATGTGTATGCATATGCTGTTATTAAAAGATCAAAGATCTACCCAAATCTAACTGGCCAATCAGATTATTATCACCAGCTTTCTGTTGTCAGTGACACAGGGACAGGCAAGGTGCTTGGCAACACACTTGATTTGCTTCAGAAAACATTTATACATGAATTACCATAAATGAGGTATTTGTTAAGGTCTAGAGAAGAGTCTAGACCTCACTACTGGCACTCTGTCAAGACTCTTCAGCAGCTGTATTCACTGGGCTTCTGAGAATCAACAATAGCTCATGCTTGGGCCAGGTCAAATGTCTCCAACAAGGGTCAACCGCAGAGCCTGTGTCATGGTCTCTCCACAAACAGTAAAAGTCTTCCATCTAGGATGGCCAACACAAGCAAAACCTGCCAGATAAAGCATTCTTTTTTCTCTCTGTGCAGTGGCATATCTATGTCCATCTCAAAACCATCTGGCCTGTGATACAGGGATTTTTTTCTGTAGTCAGAAGTAATGATATTTCCATTAAAAATTAATGCCAGCAACACTTCATTTTTAATATTGGAATGATGTTGAGGTCTTCAATCACTCTACAAAGAAACAATACAAGGAACCAACAGGTGTAGTGTCCCAAAGCAACTTGGTCACAGGAAAGAAAAGTTTTTTAAGTTTCAAGAAGCACTGAAGTTGAGCTGAGATTTTGTGTGCCAAGTTTCAGCCTAAAGGGAAGGGGGTATTGGCTACAGTATAAGCCCTGGAGAATAGGAAGCATTCTAGAGGAAGCATCAAACAGCATTTTACTACTGTATGGCAGAGCAAGTGGCTATGTTACAACACAATCACTCAATAGGATAATTTCTTATGTTAACATTTTAATTAAAATAAAGAATACTTGCCTCCATCTTACACTCTACAATTCTCTCTTCAAATTACACAGACATACATAATGTACAAAGCAAACAGAAAATAGGATCACAAATCCTAGCAGACTTGAAATCATGACTCAGAAGCTTTGTGAGAAATATGGCCAATAAAACAAGAGTTAATGATTCCATAAACGTTTATTTGGAGGCAATGTTAACAGGTCCGTAAACTGTTTCTGGGCAATAAAGAATAAATAACACCTATTATTAATGCAATGGTAAAAAAAATGTCTTTTACCACACATTTGCAATACCCTAGTTTAATACATTATTAAACAGCATCCCAGAATGGATTAACACTGAACAGAAACTCCAGATGTAGAGATGTTTCCCTGTGGTTTTATCAGCAGCAACATGGTTGATGCTAGCCCAATCCTGATCCCAGTGTAGACAGGGCCTTTGGTTTGTTCTGTTTGGTTTTTGGATGAATAATAGCACTTGTGTAGACTTCCTGCTGGGCTTGGTGCTTTGATCAAAGCACTTTCCAGTGGGCACAAAATCTGCCTCTAATGTTTGCACCTAAGCTTTCATTTTAAAGTAAATCACTGAGGTGAGACCCTGTCAATCTAGCCTTGCATACCACTTTCTCCAGCCAAATGGTTGCACAGATTGTCGCCTGCAGGGTCTTCCACCAAGAGAAAAACAGGTCTTCTCCCACCCATGCCAACAAATGGTCCAGGAGCCTGCTGTGCACATCCTTCCCTCACTGGCTTCCCCCAAGCAGTGTCCTTGCTCAGCCCAAATGCAGCTCTCGGCAGCATGCATTAGCATGTGTACAGTCCACTTCTGACAGTAGAAAAGCTCCCAAGGAGACATAGGTCTTTCTTCATTGACCTTCCTCTCCTCCACCCAGTCATGTTACTCTGGGTGAGAAATGGTGTCTTACCCAGCAGGTTTGTTGAGAAAGATGAGCAATAATAGCACAGACTAGCACTGGCTGAAGATGAGGGAAAAGCCTTTTATGCTTCCGTAAGTGAAAGGTAATCTTCTCACTGGGGCCCAGGTCAGGTGTGTTTATGGAAAGGCATTGCTGATGCTATCCTGGAGGATCAGGAAGATCCAAGAAGGCTTCTTCCACTTTCTCCAAACCCTACGGCCCCCGGATGCTTACCAAATCAGCAGCCTTTCATTAGGACAATAACACTTCAGCCTGGTTGACATCTGCCTCCCTGAAGTGAGAATCTTTGTTATGTGAGACCGTGTCTCCCTCTAGTGACTAAATGTTGGTATTTTTGAAAGTCGTGACCCCAGCTTTAAAGACATAATTTTTAAAGAGTCTCGAAAGTATCTATCTATCTATGTATAGATTCAACTCTCTTATCTTTCATTCCTTATTATACACCAAGATATGAATCAGATTTTTCATAAAACTATCCAATTTTTAAGAGAGTTATAGTACTTCTCAGCAGGCATTGTGTCTCTTTTAAATAAAAAAGGCAGTATCAGACCAGTAGGAATGATAGATCTTGAATAAACATTCATGCTATTTATTTTGTACTGGCAGCTAATCTTTGTCCAAACATTTAAATCCAGACAGTGATATTTAACAGCAACTCTACTAAATTTATCGCTTGTGCTTGCTACAGATATGAGGATCACTCTTTCTTATTTGGCAAGCTAGAAGACATCTACTTATCCTCACCAGCAAAACAGGAGCCCAAACTGTTTTAAAAGCATAGAAAAGAAAGAAAAAACATGTCCAAAGTTTCATCAGCTGGAGATAAGTGTGGAGAGAAGATGAACAGAGTAAAGACTGGAAGCTTGAAACTTCACAAAAGGTCTGCCATGCTGGTTTCTTCTCAGCTTTTCCCACAAACAATAATACACTTCACACTGATAATAAAAAACAACGACAGAGAAAGTGTCAGATAGGGACCATGTTCCTTAGAAAAGTAAAATCTTTTTACCTTTATCCCTAGTATTATGAGACATATGTATATGTACACCTCAACAAATGGAATTGGAGCATGGAGTTTAAGATTGACCAAAAGTTAGTGGCATGGTACATGGCAAGGACAAACACTAGGAAGTAAGGTAAGGCAACACAAAATCTCATGGGAGGCATGTCACATTCCTCACAGAGACAGAAGGAAACTGTAAAGGAAATGACAACACACACTTGAGGTATACAGGAAAAAAAACATGGCAAAACAATTTTTGAAACTTTGCTCAAAGCTGCTAACAGTAGCACCATGGAACAAAGTAAGCTTCAGACTCACATTTCCACTCAAAAATTTTAAGCAAATATTATTATCATAAATACAATTGCAAAAATGGAGTTGAAATTAATTTTTTAAAAATTGAATTAGTTTCCCACATATAAAATCAATTAAATTTTACAACAGGCTTCACTTTTGTTCTCATTTTTAGTGGCACTGGGCTTTCCTAAATCCACGTGTAACCTTTAGGAACACTCAGAATTCAACAATTTCAATATTTCTCTTGGCTAGGAAAACAAGGTCTGGTTATGCACCTGCCAACATGCTTGGCCTCAAATCTTCCCAGCGTCCCATGAAGTGGAAGAAAGAATCCTCTCTGCCAAGTTTTATCATGACCTGAGTTTCTTGTAATTCTGCTTGGTTCCTTAGATCTTTCACAGAAAAGAGGAAAAGAGAGTATGATTTAAAATCTAGAGAAACTGATAAAGTTCGTAGGTGGGAATAGTGTCCAGGGCTAAATGTCAACCCTTTGAGGTTTCTTGAACTATGCTTATCTAGTGACCATTTTATATGGCCTGAAACACTTTTAGGTTTTAATACCAATAAAAATCAAAATATTATTGCAAAAGCTAGAGGAGAACCCTTAAAATTTTCCTTAAAAAACTGTGTCCCTAGTCTGGTTTTAAGGGTTTTTTTCCTTCTTGGTCAACTGCAGTTCAGCTTCTTCTCTTAGTTCTGTTTTGGTCCTGTTGCAAAGGAGTACCTAAAGTACATGCCCCTCATCTCAGGGTCTTTGTAGCTTCCTTAATCATAGGATCACAGAACCTTAGAATATGATAGGTGAGAAGGGACCCATCAGATCATCGAGACCACCTTCTGGCTACAGTGTAAATATGTGAAACAACAGGTGGGGAGTTTTTTTAGCCCTGACGAAAAACATTATTTTATAATATTTCCTTTTCACTCATCTACGCTTCCCAATCTAGTTTTGCAGGTTCAAGTTACTGGCTAGAGTAATAGTATGTCCATAGTAGAAAAAACCGGGAAAGCATAAAGCAACACAACCCGTGTAAAAACTATGCAAATATTGCAACCAGCCACCCCTGCGCCCAAAATCAGGAAGCGCTAGCGTGCTCCTCATCGGCAAAGCAGTCCCCAGCTCCGCCTGCTCCTGTTCTTCCACCTGCCCATAGGTGGCACCAGCCATGTTCGTATCACCTGAGTCCGTGCCTGCCACGTCCCGCCAGGCCTCGGCTGTAGCTTCCCCTCGGTTTCTCCCTTGCTGACGGTGATGGTGTTAACCACAAATTTTACACACATGCAGAAGCAGCTTCAGACAAGCTAAGCATGAAATGCTCTTCCTCTATCTGCCTCTTCGCACTCCACTACCTGAGGGTTATAGCTGTGTCCTCAAATGTAGCACATACCAGCATATACCATATACCGAATAATAGCCAATTCCAGTCTGAAGCATACTTCTCAGGAAACCTGGCTTTAAAAATGCTGGGATGGACGCAATATTGTTCTCCTAGACCTGCCTCTGCTGAAGACAAGCAGCAAACTCAGGGTCCTGAGGAAAGCAGCATCAACCCAGTTCACTGAAGTCCACAAGAAAATTAACACACTGCAATATGGACTATGATATGTGCCACAGACCTTTTTAGGTTTTAACCATTAACCTAAGTCACAAATGTTTTTTCCTGTCACACAAGTTTCAGAATTTTGGTAAAATGCCAAAACCGTGGAAAATAATGCTGTTCAAGAAGATAAATGAGTAGAAATCCCTAAGATTCAAACGTTAAAATATTTCATACAAAAAATATTATCTCTTTTTCATTGTTGTTAATTTTTCACACCTTAAACTATAAATTAACTAAAACACTCTGATAAAATGATTGTCTTTAATTATAAAATAGTAAAATATTCTTCTCAAAAATATCAAAAGGGAACATTTCAAGAAAACAATTTTTCCCCCAGAAATGTTTCAGATTAGATCAGAATAAGAACTGATCCTTTCTTACAAGCAGGTTTTATCATTTTTTCAATGAACCTGCATTTTGCGGAAGAGAAAGCAAAGAATTAAAATTATAATATTGGACTTATTTTGTGTCTCACTTCCTTTTCTCGTGATCTGCCTATTTTTGCCTTTCATCTTCTATTTAAATTCTTTAAATTTTACTTTCATTCTGAGAGCCAAAATGTTGCAGAACAGATGTATAATTAGATAGCTCCTTCCCTCCCTCTCTTCTTCAAATACAGGTATTTGTCCAGGCCTTGCTACATCCAGAGAGAAGTACGAGGAAGACCTTACTCCAGACACATGCAAAACTGCTACAAACAGCCCTGGAACTGCCTCTCCTTGCTCTGTCCAGCTCTAAGCCCGGCACATGAGAAAAAGCAGAGTAGAGATGGACCAGTTTTACTACATCTATCTAGGGAAGGATTCATTTTACCTAACCTTAGCCATCTAGAATGGACATGTACAGTCGAAAGCACCCATATAGGGTCTCTCAATACTCAGTGTAGAGTCATGATCCATGTCAGTCTGACATAGTTTCTGTGTGTTAAGTTGCCCTCCAGGAAAGTCTCTCGAGTACCGGGTGAAGAGGCCCTCAGGCCTGCCTTATACTCAGCAGGTCACACTTAGCTGAGGGTGAAGACCCTGTGCGTGTATCCTGAATGAAAAGGCTGCTTTTGGGGAACAGTGCACACAAAGTCAGCTGTGTTTCTCCTTTTCCTCTATTCTCACCAGGTAGTTGCCATCTGCATCGCTGGATTTTTATACCTCAATCCATCTTCACACCGCTGTTTGGGTGGTTTGTTGGGTCCTGTGGTGCCCTGCCCTTTACCGTTCTCCTTGACCCCCAGAGCAAAGATAATATATATGGCAATTGCCAGGCTTTTCTTTACAAATATAGGTCAAGACATATTCTAAATATGTAACACTATGTTTACTATACCCTAACACATTCACAAAGGCTAAAGAATTATAATTCATTCCTGTTGCAACATTATTTTAATTCACTTTTCAGTGGGTTTATTTAAATGATTAGTTACTGTGCAACTCACTTTTCTCATTAAAAAAAAAAAGATGTTTTAACACATTACAGCTCTGTTAAACTACCTTTTACACATGAATTAGTGTGAATTTTATTGCTGTATTTTCCCAACTTATTAAAAGGGCGGTACTTCACAAATAAAACTGCAGGATGGATTTATTATTTACAGTCCTAGTCCAAGTCTTCATATCTACTTAATATGGGTAAAGTGTTTAGGTTTTTCAATGTAGTCCAGCTGCATCACTGGAATCAAACTTGTAATTGCCTCTTTGGGATTTAAAACTATTAGAGTTGTGGTTTTATGTTCTCTTTTGTTTTGCTTGAATCACTTTTTCAGGTCTATGAAGTACAGCTGGCACAATAAAAGTTTGATCAATGCATAACCAATGCAGTGTATATTTCTTCCAGATATATAAAACCCAGGTGAAAAATATTAATCTATGAAAATTGTCTTTGTCAGCTACTTATTCTTGGAATTTAAATCAGTTTCAGTCTTGAGGTACATGGTTTGGCCTGGGACTTTTCAGTCTGGGTTTTTCAACAGTTTTTTGTAATGTTTACATTTGACATTTTAAAATAAATGATGCAAAGTTTCAATTCCCAGGGCAGATTTTTTTCTGTGATACTTAAATAAAATTATCCTGGTACTACAGGAGTTAACATTAGGAAAAGCTTATATAAGAAGTCTTTATTTCCTTACCAATTTAGTCTCCTTTCATGTATCATTGACATTGATGTTATTGGATCATATACTAAAATCCTTTCAGCCTCAAAGTCATGCTTTGGGCATACACAAAATCACCGAAACCCTGCCAAGAATTTGAAAAATTAAACCATTTGGTTTTGGCAACATGAACTGCTCTTCAAGTTCCAGAGTACGTTGACCTGGTAGATAATTAATTCTTGTTCTCTCAGGCTGGTTTTGTAGCCTTCTCCAGTTAAAGTCTTATGTTTCTAGAATTCATGCTGATTCTGAACGTCTTCATGAATATGAACCAAGAATTGACTCTGGTCTTCACATAACATTTATGACACTCTGCCTTTTAAAATCAAAAGTAAAATAGAGAACAAGGAGCATGTCAGTGCACACCTTTTTGATGATAGATTATCTAAATAATGGTGTATAAAAATATTGTAGGTATACTAATATAAAACTGCAGAGCCAGCTTCAACGTGGTGATGCCAGAGGTCATTCATTTTTTTCAGGAAGTTTCACAAAATTTGGTGCTTGTCTCTGAAAATTCAGTTTCAGGATTTAAATGATTACATTAGCCTCAGAAGCAAGACCACAAATAAAATGGACAATAGTTGTGAATACATTTTGAAGCCACTGTTAGCAATTCAGACCCTGGATTTCTACACTGTGTTCATGTGATATGTAGTACATCACATAGCCCTGTGTTGCTCTAGAACATGATTGACTTTGTCAGGCATATAAGCTGTCCATACACCATAGCAGAAAGTCTGTCACAGCCACACTGATGCAGTAAGGAATGAACCCACTTTTATACAGGACTGAATGCTGAGCAAGTGGACCTCCTACATTGCCTACCCAGTAGATTTGGTCTAACTTCATGTACAAGACAGAGTTTCTTTATGGAAGCATGCATAAAGATAGATTCTCTAGAAGTTATAAGATGGCTCTCCTAGACACTCTTCAGAAATGTATTATAAATATGTTTATTGGAATAGAACTTGCATCAAAACAAATGTAATTTGACTGAAAGCTACTGCTATAGTAGACTTGCCTTGTCTCAGTAGAGTGGAGGCTGCCATACCATACAGAACCAGAACTCCTTCCCTCAATTCAAATTTCTTCTTTTTGTCTTAATTAACTTAATTATGACATTAAGATTTCTGGAGCTTATATGCATATGTATGAATTCAAGACTCACAGTCTGCTAATGCATTGAAATAAATAGTTAATACCCATAGAAATGTCAGGACTAACTCACTCTACCTTTAACAATACAATGAAGATATTTTGAGTATCAAACATAGTCATACAAGTAGTCAATATTCACCAGAATAATTTTGCATCTATATCTTGAACACTGTCATCATAAAATGGGTGTAGCAAGAACATATTCACAAGTGCAATATGTCCCATCTGTCTTCTAGAACAAGGGGTATTCACAAGGTAAGAACAATGCTTGTTCAAGGGAAGACACCATTAACCAATACCATTAAACTAAGAGAAAGCCCTCAGATATGCTCTGAGATATTCACTTCTAATATATGTATTAAATAGACAACTTTTTATTTGTCAGTCCAACAGACATTTCTGACAATTCCTCTATTCTATGTACTGCATGGAACTCTTTTTCTACTTTGTTCCTTTAATTAGGCTCTCAATTTGTTCATATAACTCTGGAAGAGCTGACTACGGTCACCAGTAGTAACCTTCCTGAAATACCTCAGTGACTGAAGAAATGACTATGAAATGATTTGGCAGATCTCGAGGAGTTTTCCAAAAACACTTCATTTTTAAACTTTTCCCGCTAATTGCAGAAGATCATGTTCAGCCAGCTTTAGACATGGTTGCTCAGATCTGGCAATTTCAAAGAGAAAATACGCTGAATTGCTTATCCCTTTCTAGTACTTAGGCCATAACAGTCCTCAGACATCTTTGAAAATCCAGTGAGGGGTCTTCTTACATTATTTACTACCTAGACAGTGAAAAAACCCACTATGACTTATTAGTAAAGCCTTTCCATTCTTAGAAGTCAATGGGCATTTGACTCCTAGGTTTCTGCTGGTCCTGACAATGTTAAGGAATCTTCCCGATCTAACCACTGGCACCCCCTAACAGTCACATCCCCAGTGCCAGAGACTTTCATATTGGGCGGCTGCAGTGAGCCAATGTGTGCCTTGCCCGACCTCCTACACACCCCACTCAGTCAGTCAGATCAGGTTTCCTCACCGGTTCAATCCCATGTTTCCCACTGAGGAGTCTCAGATGTCCGTAAAGCAATTTATTCACGGCGCAGTAATACAAGAAACAGCTCAAGATGGTGTCTCTGAGGAGGACCCCAAACAAAGGAACCCCCTCACAATCTACCTGTGGAAAGTCTTGCTTTTCTTCTCGAGTCTTCGGCCCCTGATGTGCCTCTCAGTGTCGATCCACCTGGCTGGAGTCTCTAACCTTCGCACCCTTTGTTATGCAAAGGATTGGCTGTTCACGGCCTCTTGTCTCTCTGGGCTCTCATCCAGAGCACAGTCTGCGTCTTGAACTGCAGCTTACAAACCGCGCTACCTGCACCAGGTGTATTCCTCAACAGAAAATTGGGATGTTGAAATTGTAGGTCCATGCTATGAATTCTTCTTTATCAGACCTTTCTCAGGAAAGGTCTCACCGCTCTCACTGCTTCCCTGTCAAAGGCTACAGTGGTGACAATATTTTCATGTTTATCTTCAGGACTACTTTTTAAAATTTCCTTTTAAAAAAAGTATTTCATGTAAATTAAAGGATGGGTAGTACTACAGTGAAGAGCTGGAGCCAGGATAAAAAGGAAATTTCCTAAAATGATTTTTCAAACAAATATTTTTTAAGGTAGCATTTGAAACTAAATTATTTTGAACCTTGTAACATTCAATAACCAGCAATGTAGGCTTCTGTCATCCTCAGCCCTCTCATACCACCATCATATTGCAGCATGGGAGGATGGGAGCTATGGAATGAAATGCTGTTTTCACTCTGACATGTCTCATCCTCTTTATGAAAAGATCTTTTTCCCATGTAGGTCTTACTATCAATCTGAGACTTGGTTTGTCAAGGTTTAGGCCAGTTCAAACATTTGCAAAATAGATCCCTAGTTTTGACTGTACAGATTATGATGTGAAAAACAAACTTCAGCAATAGAACTGCAGGCACAGCTTCAACTTGGATGGTGTGAGGTGTCTGTGAAGCTTCTAACACAACATTCGTGTAGAATAGCTGCACTACATTTCAAATGGTGCTATTTTAAAGTAAATTACTTTCCTTTCACGGCACAATAATTGTTAACTGTGAATATTTGCAGCCACTACAGAGTTGCACATAGGAGACAGAGTAATGGAAGGATTCTTAATTTATTTTACCAGTGGGGTATAATGGTTCTTCAGCACTTCTCTTTTTTTCTCTTTGAAGAAAGAGGCATGAGGGAAAGTTGTATTGTATGTCTTTCGATCATCACTGAAATTAGATATTTGTATAAAGACCTACAATATCCTTTATAATGCTCCACGCTCTGAAGCTGCTGCTTTAATCATGTGTAATACAGGAAGCAAGATGTACAAACCCGGAAGTTCAACCATACTTGGCCTGGTATCTATTGACTCTCACAAGAAGGCCAGAGTGGCAGGTTCTGGAGGCTGAAAGTCAAATATTTAGCCATCAGAAATGCTGTATGGTGGTTCATGCTCCATATACCTTCCCATCTAATCCACACAAAGCATTTTTCACTCACAGCCATCATCAAAAAAGGAGAGGACAGGTTAACCTCCATTCTTATACTGATCTAAACATCTGTGATGAAGCAACCACCAAAGAAGACATTTAAAGTCCATGGTCGCCATAATTATCTTGTTGTTTGGCCAGGTCTTCCACCAGCTAGGAACTCAACTCCCACAGGATGCCAAAAGACCACCAGAAACCCTTTTGTCAGCTCACAGTATGATTTGGAGGAAGTTGCAAAACTAGTTAGTAAACCTCCTTCTGACACTACCAGTATTTCTGTACCCCTCAAGACTTTTGTCCCCTGCACATGGCACACGTGTAAGAAATGCAACTCTGGCATGCTCAGCCATGGCAGGTGTGTTAAGACATGTTGCCACGACCCAGAGAGAAAGCATACTTCAGCCTGAGCTCCTTGAAATGACAACTCCTTCCCTCTATTTCATCATGCTCTCTCTTTCCCACAGAGACTCTGCATACCATGTCTTATCAGTAGATGATGGATCAGAACAGAAACCAAAAGGCTCTACTGCATATGGGTAAGAAGTAGACCTAATTACAACAGAATGAGAGGTGGAATTTGGTTGTGCGAGACCTGCATGAAACACATGAGCCTTGACTTCTCTGCTCTTCTCTGTGAGCTGTCTTCACATTCAGACACCTTCTGGTGCTGTAGTTGAAAGAAAATTGCACCAGTGCTGGAAGTTCCCTGGTTAAGTCTGCTGTCACTGGGGAACTCTGTGCAGCCTTTCCTCAGGGCTGAACCCTGTAGTCTTAATCTTTAGTTAGCTTTCCCTTGACCCCTCCACAAGGCTTGCCATGGGAAGGCTTCTTCATAGGGTGAGGAAGACACTTGTGTAAGCAAGACTTTTAAATGAATCTCTTTAGAAGTGCTTAGGCTACGAGAGCTGCCAGGTCCTACGAAGCACTGTGTTTTGGCTTCACAATAATAGGGTTTTCTGCAGAATACTCCGGTGTGGCTTCCAATTAATGTCATTTCAGCTTGCCCCCTTTTTCTCTCTGACATTGCCTGGGTTCAGGCCATTCCCAGCCATGAATATTTTACACATGACAGAAGAAAAAAAGAAGTGCTGGTTTAATAAGCCTTTTCACAAAGAGATCCCTTGCTCTCTGCAGCTCAGCTAGGCACCCACATGCAAGGAGCCTGTCCTTCAGCTAAAGTAACATAAGGTATTGGGCACAGACATGAAGTATTCCCTGTCAAGCAGTCAAGGAAGTTGATTCTTTGGACTCAACTTTCTACACTTTCCACAAATCATTTCTTCTCCAAAGCAAAAGAAACTCAGTCTTGAACAGACCCTCTTGATAGAATTCCCTCTTTCAAACAACTGTTTACATCGTCACTCTCTATTTCTTTCTTGGTAAGTGCTGCTACACCACATACTCTTTTAATATTTCCTTCCCATTTGCACCATGCTGCCTGACACAACAGAAGTCAAGAAAAATCTCCTAAAGGAATTTTCTTCCAGGCTTGTATTGTGCTTTTCAAGAAGAACCTTCACAGTTTTAAAAGTGATGTAAAGAAATCTTGGCCATGCAGATACTAGGGATTTGTCATGAATGTACCCTGGGGATCTGTGATCTGCTTCAGTGGTAACAGCACAGCTGCATGGGGTGACTAAGCTCCTGACACCCAGGGAAAAAAAATAATAATATTATTTTTTCCATATGAATATAATTTTACTGTGTTGACATATGTACTTTGAGTCCTTTCACTGTGAGATGCTTCTTGCTATAGTGATGTTTAAACTGCTGCTAATTTACCATGTCCTTGTGGTGGGACTACCCTTGTTTCCATAAAGTATTTTGTTTCTTTCCCGACACCATCCTTCATGCTTCAGAATGCTGCCTCATCCCGGTTGTTTATGGACACCCTGTGACTTCCGCTGATCTTGATACCCAATTCTAATTGGTAAGGAATCACCCAGCCCATGGCTTTCTTAGGGGAGATTGTTTTACAGCATTCACTTCATTTGTGTTCCTGACGTCCTTAATTTGCTATGCAGTGATTTACATTCTGCTATGATCCAGGTTTAGTTTATGCTTCCTGAATTTTGATTGAAGCAGTGGTATTCCCTCTTGTCTCGGTCACATACGTCTACATTGTCATGTATGTTTTCACCTCCTGTCAACAGTCATGCATCATGCACCCTTTTCCCAGGAAATCTTGTGTGCTGATAACAGGCCAGCAGGTGCTTCCTACCAAATGTTGTGGCTGCTCATCTCTTCTTCCAGTCCCACCTACCTTGTCCAGGATGGGCAGTTTATATTCAAAATATGCTGCAAGATCCTAATAAATTATAGCCTATAACATAGGGAGACTATTTTTTTGCAGTGATCTGTAAATATCCAGACTGTCATTTTCTTCCTCTTTGTACATATTTTAGAGGTTTGGCTACTTTAAATCATATTCTCTTCTTGGACACTGATGTTCCTTTACCTCTTTGCATCTCACTTGTGGAAGTGAATTCTGAAATACCTGAGTTGTCAGTTCCAGAACCTTGGGAGGTGATTTATTTTCATAGTTTCCAGTTTTGCTCATGATTATGGGCACAAAAATTCCTACTGTTAGAAAAATACCATTTTACTTGCCTCTGCTATGAAATGGATTGCACAGGTATAAAGCTCTTTATGTCGTGAAACTATTTTGTGTCAGATGTCAAACACACAGGAGAGATTCTGACCTTTCTTTTTGCATCAGTAGTTAATCTGTAGTACTCCAGAAACTGGGGTTGTAGGACTCTGTATTTCATTAGTCCTACTGATGCAGGCAATGTTAGAATCCAAATGGAAGCTGTCTTTTGCCCGTTTTGTGTCTCATGAATAGAGAATACTTCTTCCCTCGCTATCAGTTTATTCAAAACTGAATGTCACAGGTTTTCCTTTGGCCCTATGCAGCTAATTAGACCTGGGAAGCTAATTACATTGTTATCCTTCTTTTTGCAATGTACTGTAGCCAAGAAGAGTGCTGTGTCACTGCTGCTGCTTGAGTCTCTTTGGGGGTGCTCTCCAACTGCAGGCACCAACTGCACTGTACACTCTGTACTTTTCTGTTTGCTTATGCGTCATGCTTCTGCAAAATGATTTACTTTGTGGTTGCACTCAAACAGCCTTATCAAAATGCAACTCTTCAATAAAGGTGGAATGAAACATTTGGACCTCATGAAAAGAGAATGTTTTGCAATTTTGCACAGAGGAGTTAAGGAAGAGGGTGAACAGCTTCTCAGCTGTTGAGTCAGCATTTCAAGATAGGGGAAAGTAAGGGTGAAAGAATAAGGGTGAAAAGAGTAAAGGGTGAAAAGAATCTCCCTAAACGGCCAGAGCATTATTTTTTTTCAGCACAGTTTTGACATTCAGAACTGGAAAGTGTCTGAACACAAAGCTCCAAATAAAGGAAGATGATACTTCAATCTAGATTCAAAAGCAAATTCACAGCTGTCTGTAAATTAAAACAAAGACCAGTTCAGTAGAGCCCGCATCTGCCTGCAATTCAGGCTGAAGGGCACAAGGGAATTCTGACCTGCCAGGAGGATAGCTGTGTGCCTGTGGTGCTGAGTGCCAGTAATATGCTGTCCCAACAGGCAGTGTGTCCTACATGAGGGTGAACAATTACCTAACACAGCGCTATAGCCCCAGAGTAGGGCAGCCTCATATACATATATGCATCCATATCCAAAATGACTCTCACTTGGGCTAGATTTTTAAAGATTGCCAAAGGATGCAGATAGAGAACTTGATGGAAATAGGGCATGGAAAACAATTTGCCTGTATGGGTCCTGAATGTATTTGAAAATCTGGTTATGTTTCAAGTATAATAATAAATTTGGTGAGAGCAAGTCGGGTTATTTGATCCTACAAATTGTTTGATTTTTGCCTGAGATGACATTTGTACAGGATAGATTTTATTTTGCTCATATTTTTTCCTAATTGTTTATGATACAATTATGATAGGATTTTTTTAGAAAGTTCCTGTTAAAGAATGACTATAAAACTTATATCTTATGAAGTCTTATATAAAGATATGTCTTATATCATCTGTAGTGGTAAAAAGATTCTTTTAAATAGCATTCTTTACTAATGTGGATTAGTTATTTCATCATCAAATATTTATTCACAAATTCTTTATTACTAGTATTGGATTTCATAATTGAAAGTAATAATATTTTAGAATTAATATTAATAGAAAATAATATTTTCTCATTTTGTAATTGTTTTCAAACACTGATGGAATATAATAATTTTTTTTGTAACAAATGTAGAATTAAAATTTACTGATTGGGAAGGGGAAAATAAAAATTTTGCTTTCAATCCCCACGTCATCATATCAAATTATCATATAGTGGTGTAGGTATACAAAACAAAAATAGGGGTTTTCTCATTTCATAGGGATGATTACTTATATTATATACATTTAATAGGACAGGGCTACCTAATCAACACTTGCAAATCTAAAAAAAATTGGATTCAAGTTTATAAGATCTTTCTGTTGACTTAGACCAGTTTGCACTTAGATTTTACAAACTAATGATGGCATACCAGAGGGGACAGAATTTGTGTCTGTAAAGTATACATTAGCTTAAGCTCATTCCTGGAACTATATAGAATTATACTTTACTGAAAGCATGACTACAGCTGTACCATAGTTCTAACAGCTGTAGTTAAAATTTTAAGCTTATATATGGAAAATGAAAAAAAAATTAAAAACAAGAAGCAAAGTGACTTGCTATGATACTGTAGAGGAGCTAGAGAGAACCACTACAATCCTTGAAGTTCAGTGTGCTGTAAATGCACACTGATGGCAAGTGATCGGCAATACATGTTTCAATCTTCTCAACACTTGCATAAGTGTCCAGTGGCTGAAATCTGGTCAAAACTATTGAAGAAGGATCCAGTGAGCTTACAGAGGACTGTTTTGAGGCCAGCTCTTCCCCCATTCCCAGTCTCAGTAATCTTGAAGGGGAGATGACCAGTGTCACTGGAGGAGAACTGAAGTTTTCCTCCAGCTGTAGTGGAGAAAGAAAAGTAAAGTGCCCCAAAGAGGTATCAGGACTTCCTCCACTGACACCCACAAAAACTAGTTCTGCTCTGACACCCTGAGAGGAGGATTGGTAATCAGCCTACAGATATTTTGGCATCTGGGTATGTTACCTAACAGACAGACATATCCTCTTTAACGTCCTCTCAAACCTCACTAAAACCTGGGACAATAACTGTCCAGTCATACCAAGTTCAGGCATGCAGAGCAGAAGGACTGTTTAGATGTATATAAAGAGGCATACCCACAAGAGTGTCCAAGGAGGAAAAGACAACAGCACAACAATCGAGAAAGCTAATCACTTATCCCAGGCTTTTCTGGGCTCCATTGAGTTTGACATCTCATAGCAATTGGTTAGATGATATAACCAGTAAGATGGGAAATAGCACTGTCCCATCAATCACACAGCAAGGAGGCTCCTTACAAGTTCCCTTCAGCACCTAAATCAGGAGATCTGCAGCAGCTGCCCTCCCTTAAAGATCTGCCTTCTGACTGTTCAGAACAAGTTTCATGGTTGTAGTGATTCATTGCAGGAAGAAAATGAATGGGAAAAACAGAAAAAAAAAAAAGGGATTAAAAAGGAAAAGCAAAAAAAAAAAAAAGTATTAAAAAACCCCAGCAGTATTAATATCTCAGACCACATATTTGCACTCCGTTCTTAAAACAAAAGACAACGATGAGCTTGCGCGCGCACACACACTCTTGCTTATTCTATGCTTTTTCGCCTCATCTGGCAGCCGCTTTCCGGTCCAGCAGACACTAACATCTAATGAGACAAACTTCCCATTTTCAGACTAATCAGTCGGCTGCACTAATTGCAAATGCAAATATGCAAATTTATATTAATTAATTACTCTGCTAATTAGTTCTGCGGTCTTTTTAGGGTAATAAATCATTGTGCAGTGGAAGGGAAACACGTCCTGTCCCATTTCACTCCACATAAAAATTTAATGTACTAATTGAAGGAAATATATAAAAAAACCCCTGATTCTGATAACTCTGACTCTACTGATGGATTCCCTACAGAAAGGTATGAGTGTAAGAAGTCTTGCACATTCCCAGCAAATGCCATCACTAAGGTGCCTGTTAGCAATTTAATTATCACATTATGAGCTCCAGGAAAAGCCCGTTTGCTGTGCTGCAGGCTATGACTCTGAGCTCCATAGTTGACACATTTTGCAACAAATACTGTTTATACATACAATGAAAGAGAATCTGGAGGAAAACACTCACTTTGCTCTAACTGAAGGTTCTGTTAAGGCTTGCACTCAAATCCCAGGAATATGGATCTGTAAAAACCATCATAACTATATACACTTTAGTTCTGCAGCCTCACTAGATCATATTTGAATGGGTTGTTCAGGGAAAATGAAGAGTAGTTGAAGAAGAAACTGCTTGCAAAGCCTTCCCTGGTCTTGGATTTTGCTTTGTCTCTGATCCATTTCAACAGGGAGCTTTTAATTCCCCATCTGGTACCACCTCTCCCTTGCAATCCTTACCTTGCCAGCATACCCTGGGAATAGGGAGGGTCACTCCACTGCTCCTGCACTGATGTGTTGCCCAGCCTCAGGCAATTTGTGGTCTTCCTTCCCCATGCCAATATCTGGAAGGTGCAGCGAGTTCCTCAAACTGACTCAATGCCCCAGCAAAGGCATGCAGGGCATCATGCTCATAGAAACTTAAGTACCAAAGCTTGCCAAGGTGTGTGAGGGTCAACATGCCAGGTGGGGTTTATTGTACATCTTCCTTTTTTTTAGGACAGGAAAATAACCCATCCCCATAGCATAACAAACCCAATGGCACCTGGCTGTGAAAGAAGTTACCGAGACCCTTAATCATGTGAAGCTACACCAACTACCAGCAATGCTATGGTGTGCAGCTCACCACAGGCATCCTAGGAGCCAAAGACCCACCTAAGAGGTTTATAAAACCATTAAGCAAAGTACTCCCTTTTATCTCACACAAGTTCAGGCTAACTAGAAATTTTCCACAGCTCTCAGGTTTTCATTCCCCTACTTGCTTACTTTCACAGTTATATACCATTGTTTCCATAAATGTGAAACCTCTACAGAGCATTTTCTTGAGAGTTTGAATGTATCTTAAGTTCATCTGCCTTAACGACATAGGGTGGAAACCAGACAAAGATGTTATGAAAGTCAACAGAGCACCTCTAGTATCTCGCAAGTTCGAACGTCTCACATGTCATAATCTTCCATTATGAAAAAAAGAATCTAAAACATTAGAAAATGTTTTGCTTTATGCTTTAAATTATTTGGTTTAAATTGAAACAATAAATGAGATTTACAGGTAATTCAATTCTAAGGGCCTTTATCATTCTAAGGTTCAACCAGAAGTTGAGCTGTAGACTTTTCTCATAGTTTGAAACCCGAGGATAGCTTCTTTCTTATTTATTTTTATTTCCTATCCAAACACCAGAATGAAATATTGTAAAACTGATAACCTGAAGTCCTGTGATTTAGGCTCTGGGAAACAAAGGAAAATAAAAAAACCTCCTATAATAGCTTAAATTGAAACAGCAGTTTATGGAATAGCCAAAGATAAAATGTATTTTTCAAGCAGTTGCCATTTTTTATTTGAAATACTAATATACACTAATGGCTATGCCATTTAACATCATGCAAATTAAAATATTTATTTAAAAGCAAACCACCTTTGATTTTTCTAGGCTTGCAGGATCCCAGAATCACATGGGATCCAAACTGTGTGTTACAGAGTGCAGGCCTTCCCACCTGCTGAGAGTTTTGCAGCTGCCTTTTTTTTTTTATCCTACAAGGTTTCAGAGATTAATATGCAAAGATTTGTGCCTCTTAAATAATGAATAGATACAAGATGGTAATGTTCTGATTGTCTGTAGTGTGGTTTAAACAGTTACATTTAAATTGTAATTGTACTGGGACATGAGATGTAACTTAAGACATTTGACTAAGCCAATAGATCCTTTGATGGGTTAGCTTCAATTAGAAAGCTTCAACAGGACATACTTAGTTTGCAAATTGTAGTAGGTGTGAACACAATTTTTTTTCTTTTTTCTTTTTATTTTCATTTTTTTCTTTTTTCCTTTTCTTTTTCTTTTTCTTTTTTTTTTGTTTTTTCTTTTTCTTTTTCTGTGTTCAGAATACTTATATGTAGTCAGAAAAAAGAGTGATGCTAATAAAAATTCCGTCATGATGATCTTTGTTTATGCCCTTTCAGTTACTTCTGGCTGATATTCATTCTCTTGTCAGGGCTGTGAAATTAAGACTTTTCTTAACATATAGAACAGCAAGACCCATTTGCTATCCAAGATGAAACCCAGATGAGTGTTAAGATTGACAGTGTTTTCACCCTTGTAATTAGCTATTCACACAAATGGGGTTTTAGTTTACACTTATGCTTGGAACATGGCACCTCTTCATACAGAGAGCATCATTCACATGTTAAAATTTTCACTTTTGTTTTTTGTTGGCAAGTAAACCAGCATACTTGCTATTGAGTTCTGTTAGCTGTATATTTTGCTGTATACTTTTCACTATTTATTAGTGTTCTATTAAAAAAGAATTTAATGTGAGCCAACCACAAACAAGAACTGTGTGATGCTCCTCTCCTTTGCCCTGCTCTGGAGAAGGACCTCACCTGCCTAAAGTCACTCTGCTGCTTCCAAGTGAATACTTTCCATAGGCACAGTGCTGGGACACTGCTTTCCAGTATCTTTTTCTTTAAGGGTAAAGATCCCCCTCCCTCCCTCACTAAGGGAAAGATGGGTGGCCCCAGTACAACTAAATATGTACCCCACTGCTGAGCCTACTTGCAGCCTTGTTCGTGGTTGTGTACTGACTCAGTAATGTCTGGAGGAAGGGCACAGAACTAGGAAGCCTTATGGCAGTGCAGCAACGGTTGCCAGAAATTCATCAAGGATTTTGATGGGTTCTGAACAAGTCTGTTCATGCTAAATTGAGGAATAAAAGTCTCAGTGATAGAAGAGAAGGCAAAAGGATGGCTAAAACCTCTCTGTTTAGCTAGAGCTGAGATGTGACTGATTTGCTCATACACATTAAGTGTTTAAACAGAAAAAACCCCAAAATTAAACATCCTAAATGGATCGAGCTCAATACATACTTAGGCTGGAGAGCTCATTGCCACAAGAAGTGGATTTCCAAAATGTATGTTTGGAAAAAGGAATTGATATGCATATCAGAGTTACCCTAATTAATTATAGTAATGCTTTTGGGTCATGCTTCAGGGCTCTCAGAATTCAGCAACTGTTAGGGAACAGGCTGAGATTCAACAAGGGTAATATCTTTTTAACCTTCATGTGCAGACTTTAGGAGTCTCTTTTCATCAAAGGCTAATGCCAGAAAATAAATATGAGATAAGAAAGATCTTAGGTCTAAACAAACAGCAAAAAATACTATGTCCTCAGCTGTGGACTGTATCTCTACATGGTCCTTCCTCTTATGGGAATGAATTGCTCTTGGAAATTCATTTAGTCTCTTTTGTAATTCTTTATCAGGCTAAAATGAAAAGGGAATGAAAAAAAGAATAAGGAAAACAAGATCACTCAAGTGATCAAGCAATAGATGTGGCATAATACACAAGGTTTTTTGCACCAAACAAATTAATTTTGTTTATCTCTTTAGAAACAATTGCATCTACAATGGACAAGAGGACAACTACCAGGCTAGATTAAAATAAAGATTACAGATAAAATCACTGGGGGAAAGAAAGGAGAACAGACTAATGGTGGAGAAAAGACACAGAGAAGCCCTAAAGGCAAACAATAGAATTAATAACTATGGTAAATGCAAACCACCTAAGCAAAAACCAAAAATAATGATTGGAGAAATAGCAGTAAAATGGGAAAATCATTTGTCTATACTGAAGTTCCACATCCTCAGCTCTTTGCCTCTAGGGACTCCAAGCACAAGGATGTCCTTTCATCCAAGCAGTAAGATATCCAGAGAAGCAAATTGATCTGCTATTCATCTCTCTTACAGGAGTGGAATGCTGCTTTCCTCTCAGCTCCCACATTGATGTAACACCATGACTATAGCTCAGATAGGGCATCTGCTCGAGGACTGGACTTGGGGCCAGGCCAAAGGAATATTGAGATATATGACAACAGGGGGAGCCCAGGGTTGGGACACTGTGGTTTACAGTTGCCCAAGGCAGCAGCAACAAGCATCTCTAGTACAAATTGGGGTGTGAAGCAAGTCACTGCTTCAAGAATGTGGACCTACACCAGTGCAGGTCAGAAAAGCGGAACTAAACCACCGCATCTCAACTGGAGATAAAAAGGTCTGGTTTCCTCTCTGTTATCGTATCTCAAAGTCAACTTGTTGGGAGATACTTCACTGAACCACACTGAGGCAGAAACACTAAGCCTGTGATGTAACAGGCTAAAATGAAGTTGCGGCTGCAAGGTGCCTTGAAATAGTTAGGGAAATCAAAATTACAGAATTATTCCAGTGAGTTATCACAAAATTTCCATGTTTGTTTTCAATCCCAGCCATGATGAAATGTTGAAATATTTGGTTGATGTACTCCTTCACAGTATTTTCAACAGAAAAACTGCATTTAAATTTCAGAAGCTGACCCTTATCTGCTTTGATATATGAAGTAGGGAAAACCAGAACATGCCAGACACTTAAAATGGAGAAATGTCTATTTGGTGAAAAGATGAATGAAAATACAGTCTTTCAGTTAAATCTTTTTTCATTAGTTATTTTCATTTACTATATCTTAATTATTTCTCTTTTTCAACATTTTACTTATGCAGAATTGAATTTATTTTTGTGCAGTAACACAATAAGAACTATAAAGGTTAAGTTTGTATCTGATTCTTAAATCACTTTCTCTATACAAAGCATGTAAATTCACACCTTTTCTTCTACAAGAGGAAAGACATATTTGTCTTATTTGACTCTAGTTTTACTTATACAAAGGTTAAATAAAGCTTTAGTACACAAGATTTGATCAAGGCTAAGGTTTTTTGACCATGCACTTAAAATTTAAACATCTGACTTATATGAAAATGAATTATTCAGTTTCTCTGGAATAGAAGAGAAAGGACAGTTAGGTCTGGATTGATTTTATCAGACTGTGAACTAGCTGTGCTGTAAATTGAGAAATACTTGAGCTAGATTGGGCTGGAGAGAAACAGAAAAATATTTATGCTGTGCTGCATTACCTATAGAACATCCAAGTTCTCCATAGACGTCAGTGTCACTGACCTTTTATTTTTCTGCCCTGCCCTCTCTCTATGTTCTTCCAGCTCACACCACCATTGCCCCAGATAAATAGTTATCAGTACCATCACTCTTGTCTCAATCAATCACTGGTAATATATTTGAGAAGTCAATCAGCCCAGACGAAGAAAACATAAAAGTGGAAAATATATTTGTGCCTAGAAAACGGAAACATTACGTTTGTACTTGGAACTTGGACACACCAGGCTCTCAAGTGCTTCTCTAGCTGCCTGAGCACCCTTTTTTCCTAATCACTTGTAGATATAATCACTTGCAGATATAAATTGGATTATGTGCATGTGGTAGCAGTGTGCATGGAATTCGCAGCAATATTCACAGCATCCACCTCTGGGAACTGCTCCCTTATGGTTTCAGTCAGGAACATATGTTTTAAATACGTAATCTGAATAGTGGTTTTGTTATTTTCCTTTGAGATTGAAAACGAAAATTGTTTCCCTCCATGATTGTCTCAGAATTTAGAATTAGGTCAATGGGAAGGGCACATGTGCATGTGGGTTAGATCCAGAGAGTGAAAGTTGCTGGGCTCTCAGTGCATTTCTCACTGTACATCTGACTCACCATGGGAACTTGAGCGATCGCTCCTCCGTCTATGAAACACTCCGTGAACCAGCAGGCACTGAAGCTTAATTTCAGTTGATACAGTGCTGTAAGATCTTTATTTGCCGTGTGCTGTAAGAAGTGCAAAGTAACTTTCACAAGTATGGAAAGTAAAAGGAAGTAAAGTAGATTTCTCTTGCACAACCTAAATGAAAAGTCCATGGTGCTTTGAGTATTTTTTCTAGCCCTGGATGGAATTTCACCATTTTAAAAGTTTTTATTCCATAAAGCTAGTTTTGTGCATAAACAGTTCTTAACTTTTCATCAGTGTCTCCATGGATTAAACCATTCCTATGTACACATTGACAGCACAGATTGTTATGGACCCTTAACATTTAAAATGGGAGGGAATGGAGGCTGTGTGTGTGTATTCATCTATTTGCTCCCTTTCTTTCACAAACTATAAGGTTTAATAGTGGTTAGCACCAGTCCACAGCACTTCTAAATTAACGATAGCCCTGCCAATTCTAATTGGTATTCTAATTAGTCTGACAGTTCTACTAATTAAGAACATTAAACTTTTTAACAAAGGCTATCTTTTTTGTGCTGTTTGGCAAAATGGAATTGAGGGTATAAGGAAGCCTGAACCTCTACTTCTGAGAATTGCTGATGAGTAAGAAAAAGAAATATTTGGGTAGTGTGTAGAAACATTTAGATATGTTAGTTAAATAAGAAGCATAGGCTATCTGAATTGTAAGATTTGTAAATGGTAGAGAAATGGATTAAAAAAGTAAAAACTGCAAATCCACAAGACATGGACGAAAGAGATTTGCCTTTTGGAAATAATTATTTAAGCCACGTGTTATGGAGAGTTCAGTACATTAGGCAAACTGAGACATTTCTTTGCTTGAAAAAGAATCACTTTCTAAATTTTCTTTCCTTCAGATATGAAACAAAAGCAAAAAAAAAAGTTCCACAATGTAAAATTTTCAGTGAATATTTCTTTCATATCAATAATTTTTTTTAAATTGCTCTGTTTTGATTTTATGTATTATATGCAATTTTCAAAAGAAGCATCCTTTTGAATCCCTTTGAAGAGACTTAAAGATCTTACTTTCCCTAAGTATCTTATTCTCAGAATGAAATTTCATAACAGTGTACTTAATACACAAAGTTTATGCCAAAAAATATACACAATCTTAAGAGAGAAAATAATTTCCTTTTGTTTTGTGTTGGGGGTGGTTTCCACTTTATGCTACAAGGCCAAACTGCAAATATCTTCAGAATCAAGATTTCTGTTTCTATGGGAGTAAGAGCATTTGCAAAAAATCCTCATTAATGCTAACTTGTGCCACAAGAACCAAATGAATAACCAACTGAATGGAAAACAATATTTACTCCAATCCCCACCAACCTGAGCCTCACAGATTTCGCCGTAACACCAAGTATATTTCCTACGTCGCCTCACCAAATCGTTACTGCACTGCCTGTATTCACACTGTTCAGGGTTTAGAGATACTGGGAGAGATGGCTATTCTAGTCACCATCTGCTGACATCAGCTGTCTTCAAAAATCATAGCAAAGTACCCTTTTGAGATAAATTTTACCTAGATGGCTTTACATAGCAAGAGGTCTTACAGGTCCAAATGCAGAATGCAGAAGCCAGCATGCCTCTCTAGGCAGAAAGTGTGCTTTAAATTTCAACTCAAGTCATGCATAAAATTCCTGAACACAAGAATGAAGCCCAGTACACTCTTCAGAATGTAAGTCTTTGAACAATTTGTTAATTGCATTTTTTTTTTCTCCAGGTCATACTGCAGCAATAAGACTTGAACTGCAATGAGTACTTTTCCAAAAATAGGAACTGAATTAAAGATGATCAGAAAAAAACAAAAATAAATCCAGATACATCAGATACATGCTGTTTAACACTACAAACTATACCTGGGGAAAAAAAAAAGGACTTCTAACTTGCAAAAATATATACATATTCAGTACTGTTTCTGCTGACCACTGACTGTTCCTGCATTTTGTAAACTATTCCCTGTATAAACTTTTCCCAGCATTTCTAGAGCTTAAACAGGCAGACTTACAGTAAGGCCACATGAGCCAGGTAGAAAGTTAATACAGCAACTAGCAGAACAGAGGAGAAACACAAGCAGGGCTCAGCAAGCCACACTCCTTTCTTAGGAAAGGGATTTTGGCCTGAAAGAAAGGCTTTTTGCCAAACTTCTAGGTGCATTCTGGCCATGGTTGTAAACTATTTGGAGATTCAAACTAGTCCTCAGCCAGCCAAGAGATAGAAATGAAAACTTCAGTCTGCCAAAAGAGATTATTCCATTTCCTTTGCAAATCCTGTAAGGTGAGACCACTTTGCAGAGACCTTCAGAACCAATACTGTGTACTCAAACTGTGGCATGAAGAAATGATTTTCATGAAGGTTGGTGGACAAGGAAGCTGGCAAGCTGTAAGGTTTACAGGACTTCTTAGGGATTACTCAGATATAAGAGCTGTTAATTACAGAAACTACTGTTTACTATATCTTGTACTTAAGTACATGATGACCTCACCTCTGTTTATAGCAGATCACAACTTCATATTGATTTTGGCAAACTTGATTGACTGTTTAGAAAATGCTGTTTCCAAGAGGGTAGAATATTCCACATATTTTATAAAAAACCTCTATGCAGGTGTAAGCAAAATCACCTCTTGAGCTCTACTTCTTTAACTGTAGAGTTGAATAGATGGGAATCATCGATCTCTTCTTAATTCTCCTCTTTGTTAGGCTGAGAATCTAAGAAATTTACAGCTACAGAAATGTACAGACATACAGCTTCAGTATGTCTACTTGTTCAGCAAATTTGGTGAAAAACACATTAAAATGGTTTTTTGTAAAGATGAGAAACATCAGTTACTCTAAAAGTAGATCTGCAGCTAAAACTAATAGAATTGCGCATTCGTCACTGAAAAAAATGTTCTTTAAACACCAGTTTTCCCAAAATGATTTTGGGAAAATATCATTACAGCCCTATCTGAATTCAGCACCATTTTACAGCTAAAATGAAATTAGCTGTGCCTTTCACTTTCTCAGAAGCTTGGGGATTGAATCCAGAAACAGTTTTACAAATTTGTGTTCTATTTGCAGTCAAATTCCACCACCGAATCTCTGGGATTTTCAGGGGAAAATTGATCCTGTGGATAAAAGACCTCAAATGATCCAGTTTGTCTTGAGGTAAAATGGAATAGTCAAGATCCTCCAAAGTGTATTACTGTTCATCTTCCACTGCTTTCAAATCAGTGAAAGATGCATATAGTTTTTGTAACAGGAAAAAGCAGGAAGGCTAGATGATTCAGTAACTGTGCAGATCATCTAATCTCCTTCTGAAAAATAATTTCTGGAGGGTTTATCAAATAGACATTGGACCCTGCATTATTCCTAACACTTGCATCAAGCATTTTAAATCAGTGGAAAAAGTTCAGAATCAATGCATAAAATCTGTATGTCTCCCTTTTCCTCCTAGCATTTTCATTCCTATAAACATTTAATTCTGGCACAAGCTAAGGTTTCTTATTTTGCTTTTAGCTTTTTTAATCTGAAATTACCTTTCTATTCTATGAGGAAAGGTCTCTAGTAAGGTTTTTAAGTACATGCGTTATTACATATTACAGATGTTGTTTAGCAATCGTGGATGCTAGGAGCAGTCAAAAGTGTAACACAGATTTGAGAAACGCAAGGGAGGCCATAGTTCATTAACAGCTTCGGAGCCTGATTGCACGGCTTTTCTGCTTTTTGAATGAAAATATTCTTATATTAATCAGACCAGTATCTCAGGAAAAGCCCTGTCCGAAGAGGGTTATAAATTCAGAAAATAAAAGGCAAACACAAAGGAGCATATATTTCCATTACAGTAAGCCTGTGTAACCCTGACCAACATTTAATATTATTTCCTAAAAACAAGCACCTCAGCTGAGCTGTTATGAAATTACCTGCATGTTTGTGTGTAGAGAGAATGGATGTTTCATAGGCAATTTTAGCTCTGGCATTTACTTCTGTGAGCTACTTGCCTTCTCAACTTTAATAATGTGCATTCAAAATAGGCTTAAGGGAACTGTTATTTCTAAGTTTGGTGGGGGGTACTTTTATTTATTTGTCTATTTTCCTAAGGTGTTCATGAATTTCACCATGCTGATAAAATTTGCCTGAGGAGCATATATAAGAAGGAAATGATGGTTCTTACACAGGAGCTTACAGCCCACCTGCATCTGGTGAGGTTTCGTGGGGGTAAAGAAGCCACTTCTCTAGCCTGCGGGCTTTCTCCCTGCTGAGTTTCTAAAGTCTGCTGCAAATAGTGGAAGTGTCGGACTTTCTTATAAAGTTTGCAAGGAACTGACAAAGTTCCCCTTGCAAAACATCCCATAATTTCCTGGGAGGGAACTGTCCAACAGAAGCTAATGCTACTCAGAGGTTTTATTTTACACCTCTGTCAAGTCATCATTAACTCAACTCCTCTGTTACCTTACATTTTAAGTTCTGATTGCTGGAGAGATGCCTCTGCCCGAATTAAGGTGCAAACAAGACCATATGCCGAAGTCAGTTGTACGGATTTTATTTAACAGTAAATTTGAGAGAAAGAACTAGGAAAGGAGGAGAGAGGCTGGAGGGGAGAAAGAGTGAGAGAGAAACAGAAAGATAGTCACCACCTCGTGGATCCAGAGAGCATTCCATTGGTCCTCCTCAGGTCTTCTTGGTGGAGGGAGTCCCACAAAAGAAAGTTCAGTGGGTTAATATACATTCAGCTATACCTGGGAATTCCCAAGCACCTTCCCTGTGGTGGCAGGGAGAGTTCTACACTGTCTATTGCAGCACTGTGGATCTCTTCCAATACTGTGTATCACTGTGTATCACCCTGGAGGAAATCAGTCTGTGGACTATGGCCTCCCGTGACAAACCCAGCCAGAGCTGATTTTCAAGACAGCTGCTGGGTTTGGCTTTCCTTTCCTTTACATTCTTCTCCTGCAGCCTTGTTTATTTCTTCCTAGACCTGAGATAATTGGGCAATAGTAACACCTTTATTTTACCTCAAATTCCCATCAGGTGGCTTAACTCACAGTCCAAATTCCAGGAATCTGGGAGGCCTATTAGGTGGTAGGGGGACAGGTAGTGGGTGGGCTTGGGTAGTGGCAGATGAGTGGTTGCTTCTTTATGCAGTTTGCTACAGTGGGCAAAGTCCTTTGGTGATCTTAACAGTGTTTAAGGCAATTGTGATCTTTAAGTCTCTTACATTGCATCTCGCATTTAGCTTGTAGATGTCATATATATAATATTTATATACATATATATATATACATATGTATAATTTATAGTCCTAAGCAAACTGCTCATCTTGGCATGTGTTTTCTCTAAGGCCACTCCGCCCTTCTGTGTCAATGCTGTAGCCTTGTGCCCAGAACTCCCACTGCTTCCTGGAGAGGCTTTGCCCCAGCATGGCTTCACCTTGTAGGGTGCAGAATGTCGTCACTCCATGCTGAATGGATAACCCTGTCACAGGGAGAAGACTGCAGAAAGGGAGAAAAAAGTTTTGTGAACATTCATGCAGGTGATCTAGCGAGACTATCTCATCAGGCACCTCTTGCTGAGGGAGATTTGCAGTGGGGAGAGGAAAGCAGCCCATTATCTTCAAAGACTTTGCAAGCAAGTTTCTGGAAGAAAAAGCATGCATCATAGCCCTAGGGTCTGCTTGGGGAAGGAGAAGCAGCTCAAGTCTCTTCTGGGGTCACACACACCCACACTATGTCTACTAAAAGGGACCAGCTGTAAGGTCCATCAAAAAACATGTGTTAATGGAGGCAGAGAGCCTCTAAATCTTTCTGAACTTACTGATCTCAGACCATCCTCATGGTAGGGTAGCAGAGAGTGTGACAACTCCAGTCGTCAAGTATGAATGAAAAGTATCCATTTCTCAGATGTACCATAGGGCTGCTTCACATCACGAAGCAATAGAGGTGATTTTAACACCCTGCATTTTTAAGAAGTGACACAGCTACACCACTGGTCTGACTAGAATATTTTACCCCAGGGAGAGAATTACCTTAAATCCCATATTCCTGCAAATTACATATCATCTCTTGATCTGGTACTCACAACTTTCAGACTATACCGTGCCTTTACTTTTCAAAGTGGAAGGCATTTTATTGCTTATATATATATATATATATATATATATATATTCCATTTTAAGATTATTTGGTTCCACCATCTCTCAAATCCTTTATATCAGTGTGAATTAGGAGCAACTCAAAATTAACAGCATTATGACAAACATATGTCATATCTAAATGAGACCTATTCTAGTAATGTGTTTAAGAAATCTTAGAGCAATTTCTGGTCAAAAACCAATTTTTGGTTAACCATAAGCAATTACTGTTAAAGACCCTTTTCAGATTCCACATTCATGTTTTACTCAAGAAACTCCCATTAAAATAGAGTAACTAAGCCCTTCACATATCTATCCTATTTGTCTCTAACAGCTTATTCAAAATATGAAACTAAGGGTATCTGATTAGAGCAAGAAGCATCCTTACTATAGGGGGCTTAATGCAAAACACACATATTTTTCCACATCCATAGGTTAAAAATTATATTTTCAGACTGAACCAAATCCTCTTGAGCTAATGTAGTTTATTTCTCCGAAGCCAGGGGTCCGTACTGGTGTCTTCTAATCTTCCCTGGGAGAAGGACTGGTGGAAGAGTGCTTAGTCAACTTGATGGGAATAGCAAGCTCCCCTCATAAAACAGTCCACAATCTACAGCAGCATGCTGGGGACATGTAGAGGCAGAAGAAGGTCAGGTCTTCACAGGCAGAGAGACACAGCTTCAGTCCCGTGGTGTGCTAGCTGCACACAGGATAGGCAGCTGGCACGTGACATGCACATGGCACATAGCTCTGGTTCTTTCCCCAGCAGCCCCTTTTGCAGGGACACTGTACAGCCTTCACCACAGAGTCCCAGTTCTGACCAGTCTGAAACTCACTGAGGCTAGCAGCCCAGGGTCCCTGCCCAAGATTCCATCCTCTTTTGACTATTTTTGTAAAACAATGTGATTTAAATAAATAAATAAGTTTTAAAAACCACAAAACCCAAAAAACCCAAAACCCAAACCAGCCAACCAAACAAACAAAAACACAAAACCACACATGGAACACCTCTCAAAAAGGTATTTCCACCTCCTCCTGAGCATTAAACTCAGCAGGAGACTGGAGCCACTGTTTTCCACACTCTTACCCATGTATTTGCCCCTTGTGGTCTGACTTTGCAATTTAGGATGCACTAGACATACATTTTCTCTCAGTCTCACTCCTAAGACAGCAACTACCCTGGGGTTTGGGCTGTGCATGTGGGTGCTATGGTAGGAAGGCAAACTCATGTCAGGTCATGAGTGTGGAAGAGGGAGTTTGGCATTGCATGACTGTCACTGTGACTAAGTTGCAGTGATGTCTAGTGCATACATTAGAAAGATGAGGAAACAAAGAAAAGACTTATCTATCTTCCCCTTCCAAACAGTTGCCTGACACCCACGAGGCCCCATTGCTGCTGAATGACCAAGACTACCACACTTCAAAATGTTCCTGAGTTCCTTAATTTGATGTGGTTTACCTGTTTCAGCAAAATGGGAAGGTATGGGCCAGTTAAGGTAGGGTTGGAGAGGATGATGAAAAAAATATGAAAAAAATAAATAAAAGAGAGAGAGAGGGGAAAAAAAAGAAAAAGAGTGGAGACATTCCCTGGGGCTCTGATGGCAGCATATTGAAGTTACTTGAAGGACTCCCATTGAATGCAGTGCAGTTTGGGTTAGTCCCCCTCAAGCACGTGGAGGTTGGGCAGTCCTTGGAACTCAATATTATTTCAGTGAATGTATTAGTGGCTCAATATTATTTAAATTAATCCATAAATGTTTAGTTGTGTTAAATATATTATAATAATATTACATTTGAAATAAACTTGCTTTTAATTCAAGGCTACACAGTCTGGGCACTGGAAAAAAATTTGTGCTGTGTGTTCAGTAATATATTTGGTGCTGTGCAACCATTCTATAGAGTGCATTTAACTGTGTTTTGTGTTTTATTCTTAACATGCATTCACAGTAGACAGCAAAGCAGCAGTTATCGGGTATGCTGTGAATGCATATTAACAGCAGTACATATTTGCATATCATGGATCCATAATACAAAATGCGTAGTAAAATCCTTATGAAAAGTTATTATGCATGCACAGTAGAGGCTTTTTAAACCTTGATATCTCAGCTATTTTGTTTCTCTGCTATTTATTTGAAAATATTAAAAAGGTCAAATGATGGATTAGGAATCTGCAAAAATGTAATGTTACTCCTACAGAGGGAATCCTTCAACACAAATTAATTCATTTTTTGGTTCTAATAGCAGTATAAAAGCCATTCAAAACGCATTTGAGTTGTTTAAAAAAAATAACCTCCTACTTCAACAATAAAAAAGGATGGAGAAAATATTTCTGTACACGTGTACTTTGGAGGCTGGGTGATATAACTGAAAATTTTGTTGGTCCTTCCCTTGACATAGGACTACCACAATGTCTACCTTTCTTTTAATTTCTTGTAGTAATTTTATTATGTATTTAAACAGTGTTTGGTTACTCAGAACTTTTTATTTTTGTATTATCATGTATTGTATAATTCTCTGAATATGCAAAATGCTTGAAAAGGTTGACAACCCTTAGGACCTTTCAGAATACAAATCTTAATACATAAATTCCTATTGAGGATAATGGAATTCTACCCTCTTCTTTGTTACACAGATTGTAATATTTGCGATAAAAATGAAGCAAATGTTATGAATAGTACAACACTTGCTCTTTCTGAACAATTTCCTCTTAAGTTTTAACATCTTTGTCACTTCAAATACATTTTCCTTAAAAAATAAAAATTAAATAAAGGCCTGAGCTCTGTAAAGAATGAGTGACCTGAATGTCTTACTTCTTTAAAAGAAAAAAAACCAGAACCAACAAAGTTTGTGGTGAGGGCTTATTTTGTAATTAAAGGCTCTAAAATCATTGAGCACATACATGTAGATGTACAAAATACAGTCTGCCCACACACGTGTTGTTCTGCGCGGCTGTCTTATTTTTTGTTCCCGTCTCTAATTAAAAAAATGCTCAAACAGATTTAAATGAAACTTTGTGAAAAAAGAAGTAATTGGATCGGGGCTGAGAACATTAATGCCAAGCTTGGGCCCAATGTGAATTAAAGCAGATGAATTATAAACCCTTCAAAAGCAGGATTTATAATGGAAATGCTGACACGGACCTGTAACAATAGCAGCTCTGCCAGGGATTATTTTAATACTAAAAGCATACTCAGTCACTCACTATTTTAAAATAGAGATTACTTAGTTACAAAAAAGCAGTGATACACAATAATAATGAAACCAAACTTTAAAAAAATGTTTCTAAGATGACACATCGTTCCCCCTGTAACTCTCTTGATATCGCTTATATGTGACACGCCATTCCTTACATTAAAAAAAAAACCCCACAAACCCCTAACACACGAAGGTGGAGTTTGCCATAAGCTCCATGGCAAGGCTGAGCTGAGAGTCTTTGTCAGCTTCATTTAACAGTGTTTTGCCGGTGGAAAGAGACAAAAGGGTTAAAGGAGGAAGAGCAGGGAGTACAGGAGAGGCAGCTGACAGGAGAAACAAGAGCATGAAGAAAGGAGCAGCTAGAGATGAAAATAGAGGAGCAGAGGTAGATTTTTAGGAGGAGAAAGAGCGAGTTTCCAAAGGGAATAACTCGGTATTTAAAGAAATATTGGAGAAACATTCACAAAAATACCAGGTAGACACAGAAAATGTGGCAGGAGGCAAACCATTTGAGCATCCAAAGTTACACTTGTGAGCAGGTGCACCCCAGTCACATTGCAACGTGCCAGAGCAGGACAGGGACCAGCGAACCCTGCCACACTTTGGAAAAAAAGCATGATTTGTTAAATCTTCATGTGGTGTGTCCAGTTTTCCACAAATACCTCTTTTATTTGTCAATGTCAGAAAACATCAAGGGATTTGAAGGGAGGATTTCTTACAGACAGGAGGAGATTTGTTCCTATTATTCTGTGCTCTGGGGCAACAAGCTGCACTCAAAAAACACACATACCCCAAAAATCACTCCCAGCAGCATCGCACAAAAACTACTTTTTGTGATCGTACTATGCGTTATAGCACCAGCATTACTTCCCCATTTCTGCTTTTTTTTCCTTGCCTTTTCTTTTTTGTCCCTGGGTACCAGGTGCACTGGAGGGACTCGGATCAATACAAGACAGCATTTCTCATATAAACAATACCATATTAACAACCACAGGGCAGCTGTACCTGTAGGCAGGGATAGCACCAAATGTTGGCATGTCTATCCATGCAGCTAGACTGCTAAAAAGAAGCAACTACAGTGGAAATGCACCTACTGTATGTGAAATGCTGGTGCAGAATTTTTTTCCTTTTATTTTTTTTTCTATCAGTCTAACCTTCTGTGTTGATACATGAATGCTGGTACCCACTTACAGGGATGCCAGATGATCAGTGCAGAATGAAGGTCCCAGGAGAAAGGCTCACGTGGTTTTCTCTGCCCTGTGACGTCACTAGCAGATGGCATGGGTACCAGCTCTGGCAGTTGGCATCAATGTCACTTTTTAGAGATCAATGAGATAGTGCAGATATACACAGATCTAGACTCCAGGAGACGATGCGACATTCAGACTGAAAAGATTTGGAAGGCAAAAAATGAAAACTGATTGTTGAATGAAATAAAAAGCTAAGGTAATACAAATAAAGATATATTTCAGTTGGTGTTGGGTGTGCATGCAAGTGTTTAAAGATACAGTATCATTGTCTTGTATTTTATGTATGCTATTTACTGTCTAATAACTCCTCCTAACATTTTATTCTTCTGATGCAATTACAAACTTTCATTGCTTTTATGTAATACTGCAAGTGTGTAGACAATACTGATAGAGTTAGTCTTTGACTGGGGTTTTTGTTTAGTTTTGTTCTATTTTAAAAAGTCCCTGCATTTGCTTTGCTTGTCTCTATGAAGACTATGGGATACAAGCTTTTGCTGCTCCCAAACTGCAAACAAAAGCTAAGTAATTGGGAAAAGGAAATTATTTTTCCATTCCAGGCTGGATTCTGAGCACACGTGCAGGATTACAGTCAGAATCTACAGACCGCTCCTGTCAGCTAAGAGCTGGAGGAAGACATCTGAGCCTCGCAGAACATAAACACTGCTGTAGCGTGCAGGGAATTTTTCACCTCCCCCCCCACAATTGATGGGGAAGAAAAAAAAAAGGAGAAAAGAACAAGGAAAAAAGCAAATAAGTTGATTCTAACTAAACAGATAATATCAATTAGAATTTTTTCTTGGAAAAGGGGAAAAAAAAAAGGTAGGGAGATTTTGTTTCCTAACTCTAATCTGAATACGTTTAGGGTTAAATAATTCTAATTTTTGTCTTAATATGAAATAAGTAATATGTCGTTTTAATATGAATCATTAGAAAAAATGTTTTGTTTTGAATTATATTACTAACTGAATGATATGGGGGGGATGTTTCATTATTTTTTTTCTTCTCACCCACTGTAACTTACTAGAGTTTAATATCTTGATACATAAAGGAAGAAATGTGGAGGGGAAAAAATCCACAACTTTGAAATATAAGACAAAAAGTGATTTTAAAATATTTACCATCAGGCAATAGAGATATGGCACTTTTCAATTTTAAGACTGCACTCACTCTCCTCATTTTTCCACACAGGGGAATTTGGATTAATGAAATTTCTGTATTGCCTTATCACGTTTTGCATTTCTTTGAATTCCATGGTGGTGAGGGTTTGAAGGGTTTGTTTAAAAATAAAATAAATGAGCAGGGAGCTAATTGTACATTTAAAATATTGATTTACTCTATATATATCTGTGAGAAATTTGGCTTTTTAGTTGCAGGGTAAAATGTTTCAAGTGGTTTTAGAATTCTCAACAGCCATTATTTTTTAAAAAGCGGGCATTTGCAACTGGTATTTTATGAAAAATAAATATATAGATGGAGCATTTATACACACATACACACACTCATATACAGAGAGCATACACACAGATACAAGAAAGGTGCATGAGGCTGTCTGTGTAAGTCGGGAAACTTTAAAAATGGAAATATTTAAACATTGTGCTGGCATTCTTTCAGGTAACTTAAGATTATAGAACCATGTTAACACTACCATTTGATGAGTCTGTTGTAATGCCAGAATCCCAGATGTGTAGAAAGTTTTCCAGAGAAAGTGATGACCAAAAGCAAATGAAGAACCCAGAAAGCTTTTCAAAGCAGATCGTCCTCCGAGGAAAGAATATTAAAAGATCTCCTGGAGAAGACACAGAAAAAGAAGAGGAGGGGGAAGAGAGAGAAGAGGAGGATGAGAATGGCTTGCCTAGGCGAAGGGGCCTTCGTAAAAAAAAGACAAGCAAGATAAGGATGGAAAGGATTAAATTCAGACGTCAAGAAGCCAATGCTAGAGAGAGGAACCGTATGCACGGCCTTAACGACGCCCTGGACAATTTAAGGAAAGTGGTCCCTTGTTATTCTAAAACACAAAAACTGTCCAAAATAGAAACTTTAAGACTAGCCAAGAACTATATTTGGGCTCTTTCTGAAATCCTGCGAATTGGCAAGAGGCCCGACCTGCTCACCTTTGTCCAAAACTTATGCAAGGGTCTGTCCCAGCCAACTACAAACTTGGTGGCGGGATGCCTGCAGCTGAATGCCAGAAGTTTCCTAATGGGCCAGGCAGGTGAAGGCACCCATCATACCCGCACACCCTACTCCACTTTCTATCCCCCCTACCACAGCCCGGAGCTCGGCACACCCTCAGGGCATGGGACTCTCGACAACTCCAAGTCCATGAAACCGTACAATTACTGCAGCGCTTACGAGTCCTTCTATGAAAGCACTTCCCCTGAGTGTGCCAGCCCACAGTTTGAAGGTCCCTTAAGTCCTCCCCCAATTAACTATAATGGGATATTTTCCCTGAAGCAAGAAGAAAGCTTGGACTATGGCAAAAATTACAATTATGGCATGCATTACTGTGCAGTGCCACCCAGGGGTCCCCTTGGGCAGAGCTCGATGTTCAGGTTGCCTACAGAGAGCCACTTCCCTTACGACTTACATCTGCGCAGCCAGTCTCTCACCATGCAAGATGAATTGAATGCAGTTTTTCATAATTAATGAGGAAAATGAAAATAAACAGTGGTCATTCACCTCCCCATCTAATTAAGAGCAAGCAGATGCTTGGGCACTGCGTAATTGGCACATTTCTATTTAACATGTTTACTAGTTTCTAAAGTGTGTTTCAACTATTGTGGGGATTTTCTATGTATTAATAAACCCTTTTTCTGATAAGTATTTTTCTTTTTTTTTTCTGTAATCACTGTGAGAATATGTTTCCTCCCAGAGGTTACTTCTCCCTCATTTTTTCCTTTTTATTTCCCTATTTATTTGATTTGTTGAGCAGTGTGTCTGAACAATATTGCTGAAATAAAAGCATACACACTGTGTAAAGTTAATGTCTATTTTGATTGTACAGTAATTATACAAATGCATGTTATTGAAATCAGATTAATAAAAATGATGTATTTATAATTGGTAGAAAATATATATTATGTATTCGAGGAGAACTGGATTAAAAATATTAAGAACTTTAAAGTAATTATCCAGAACTGAGATGGGCTTGCAATATGCAGAGGTGAGAGTGCAGCAATATTGAAAGCTATGCAAAAAAAAAGGCAAACAAAGACAAAAACAAAACAGTTTTTGGGTTGTTGGTTTTTGGTAAGCTGAGGAAAAACAGTAATTGTCATAAACATTTTTCAGCCTGAATTTAGAGTGTTGCTGACAGGGGCCACTTGATCATATTTGAAGATGTTGTCAAAAATTTGCCTCAGTTATTTTGATCATATATAATCAGCACCTTTTTTTTTTGTATTATTCTGATTTCAGATGTAAAGGTTTGTTATAAAAATGTATAACTGTGGTTTCTCACTACGTACTTAAAATGCAATTAAACATAGATGTTTCCACTTTTAAAATACATCTATTAGCTGTGATACTGTATTTTGTCTGATACTTTTTATTTCACAGTATACAGCTGCCTTTGTCTTGCCTACACAGCTTTCTTCCCAGGACCCCCATAAATGCTTAAGTCTGGGGATGGAAGTAATGAATTATCAGGGTGAAACTCATGCTGTTTTCAGAAGGATGTATTACGGTTGCATCAGATTCAAAATATCACATAAATAGCTGTGTGTTAAATCAAACACAGGTTATAGGAAGAAGGTAACTTTATATCTCAATAAAATGCCAAATTTCATGCGGGAAAGGGCCCTGAGCCAGCACACGGGACACTAGCTGTTCCTCCAGCTCTGGCTCGTGGAGGAGTGGCAGAAGTGTGAGAACAACAAGAACTTCAGAGAGAAGCACTTCCTGGACATTGCTGAACTTAGTCTTGACTAAGAAACAGCACCAGTAAACTACAGAGGTGTCTGCAACCCACATTAGTTCAGCAGCTGCAGGGGTCTGCATGGTCCCTCATACCTTAAAAGAGTTGAGCTTAGCTGAGCCTCAGTTGTTTTCTAACCAGCTAGAGCAATTTGTCTATAAGTTCACGAGTGATAAAATGAGTGAACAGTTGATCTAAAAGTCAACAGTTTTTAAACCTCTGAATGAGCAAGACCTCTTTATTATGATGAATAAATAACAGCTATCTGACAGGCAACAATACTCTGTTCTGAAAGAGGAGGGAATACTTTTTTAAAAGCTATATAAAAGGTGCAAATTCCACATGCAAGTTGAATGCCCCTGGCTAAATCACTGTCTGCGTCACAGTTTGTTAATGACACATCAATCTCAGAGCCTCACTTGAGTATGCAGCTGGACAAAGATGGAATGGGCCAAATGTTCCGGATAATTTGCCTAATGTCACAAGTAAGACTTGTTGTAAACAGTCTGGCCTGTCAAGCATTGCAGCTCCTTCAGGACAACAACAGTCTGACATTCATCTCCTCTAAGATCAGGCTGCCTCCAATGGAGGTGGGCAACAAGTCCCATAGTTTGTATCAGGGTCTAAATTCTTTCAAGCTTGCAGAGGGAAAGGGACAACCATGGGACTTTTCTCGATCAACATACTCTAGACACAAATATAAGACCATAATGGAGTCTTTTGGAGAAGAGTCTTGTGCCACAGTTCAGAGAGTTTGGCTCAGGATTATCCCACCTTTCCTCAGGGCCAGGAACCATGGAAGGTACAGGCAGCAGTTTTATGGCTTGGAGGAAAAGTGATGGTGATGACTGTCAACTCAAAAGCATCCCCAGGTGTTTTGCACTGAATACAGTGGGGATTTGGGAAAAGAGAGGATTCTAAAATAGATTCCTTTTGCTGTTATGCAGAATTAGCTGATATTCAGCAAAGCATGGAAAGGTGATGGGAGACGGGGGAAGAAGCCAGTCAATGAGGCGAAAGCACACAATCTTGGGCACAGATTCATGCACACTGACAAATAAAAATATATAGCAAGGGGCTGTAGGCAAGAGGGCCCAGAAACAGGGGATCATTTGGTGGGGTGGGGGCAGATGCCCTCCCACTGAGTAGTGGCAGCAAGCTTATCTAATCAAGTTTGCTAAGAAAAGCCTCTTCTAGGATGCTGCAAGTTCACCAAGCACTTCAGAGCAGCCTTGCTGCACTGGGGGAGGGTGTTTGCATAAGTTAAGAGTGGTGTGAGGAGGCAGCTGTAAGTCCTGCACCGAGGGGAGGGGGATGCCTACAGCACCACATTCAGCAGGCACCCAAGGGGTATTCAGTCTTCAGGCTCTGTGATCTGGGGGTCTCCAACTCTGTGGCCCTATATTAACTCAATAACTCATGGGCCAGTTCCCGTTTCCCCTTCTGGCAGCAGAAGCAAAGGGAAAGGGGAAGAAAAATTCCTGCCAGTTCGGATCTTTCTTGCTCACTCCACGACAGATGGGGAGGCAGTTTGCAGCCAGATTCCCCCTCTGGTAGCTCAAGGCAAGCACCACGCTTGCTCAGGGCATTGCAAGTTGGAAAGTCACTCCACAATAAATAATGGAACAAGTAATAGAAAAATATTGAGACAGCATAAAAAACTTCCAACACTCCCTTTCTAGGAGGGTATGGATTATTCAGAGATATGGAGGTTGTGGATTCCCTCGAGAGCAGGCTCTCTTGCATACCTTCTCTTTCACACACACAACAAACATTTCTTTGCTCCTTCACTGGCCAGTCACAGAATATAAGGTGCTCCAAGCTCTGATACAGTTATTAAAAGCATTTCAAGTTGCCCTATTTTAGAGAACAAATCTGAGTGCCTAGAAAGATCTGGTCCTTTAAAATCACAAGAATAAAAGCCAGTGGGTTTCTTTACTTATGATCTCCACTTTTTGAGGTTTGTCTCCTTTCAACTGCTTTCATACAGCAAAACAAAACTGCTCATTTCTGTATGTTTTGTTCTCCTCTTAACTGCCTTTACTTTCTTGAGGATAGAATTATGTAAAAGAGCAACTGCTCCAGAAAAATTAGGTGAGAAATTTCTATTGTTCCTTCTCCTCTAGCACAATAATAATGAAACCTTCTGTAAATTTTAGAGATGGGGACCTCAACACTGGCAGAATAAGAGCTATTTCATATGTGGTTTTGTTACACAGTGGAACTCTTTGCCATTTACTATTTCCCAGAGTAACATCTTAGTGTGATTTTTTTTAAAAAGCTGTGGGGTATCAGAAACACACAAATTATTTAAGAATGGCTGAAGTGGTTCAGATTAATCATCCATCTGACCAAATACCAGTTTTTCAATATGAGGGCATAAAAAAGATGTCCAAAGAAAGGTGTCAGAAGAGGGCAAGGAAAATAATGATTTTTCATCAATAAAAGTGCTGGAAAAGAAACTAAACATAATGTTCCAGTCCTGTTGAAGACAGGGATGTGTCTGAATTGGAAAAAGGTCCAGGAGGCATAACAATGCGCTGTAATGTTAGCACCCTTTCCTCTGCAACATTGGGATCATGAATAATCTCTGAGTAGGACTGACCAGGCTGTACCTCTGAACTCCATCCCAAGCAAAACCTCATCAGGAGTACAATTTAAAACCAGTGACCCAAGCTACAGTCCTACAAATCTCAGTGTGACTACAAAGAGAGAGGGTGGGGCAGTCACTGCTTTTCCAGAACTCAGTGGAGATCTCAAACCTTCTCTGAATTACAGTAGGAATATACTTGTTTTAGGACACCTTCTGACTATGCTCCCTTTGGGACTGTCTACATTCTTTCACTTCATATCTATTTCTACTAAGATTTTTAAAATGTATGGAGATTGCATAGGCACAAACATGATGGGAATTTTTTTCTACACTAACAATTCCCTCTCTCATTTTTACCCCTACTTTATTCTTCTTTCCCTGTCTTGCCTATAGGGCTCTCAAATGGAAGTAAATTAAGTGAAATGCCATCAATAAAGATGAATGAAATCCCAGTGTAATACATGGTAGAATCTTTCCTTGCAAAAGTAAAAACCATTAGTCTAAACTAAAAATTAGCTGCATGGATTTGTTTATCACATTGTGAATCTAGCTTAACTGAAGCCTATGGTTACATTTTATGGTCCCAAGGTCAAAGCAGGTTTAATCCTCGTACAAAAATCCTGCAGCCTTTGATGTACAAGTAGCAGAGACGGTGCTGCTTTAGGCTGAATTGTCATGAAAGCAGCATCCCTTACAAAATTTCAGCAATTTTCAAATGAAGAACAAACAAACAAAAAACCAGCCCTCAGTAATCTGGCTATGGGTCTGACCCAGAGCTGAACCATGGCAGCAGGTTTTGATTTTGCTCAGGAGAGACACAGATCAGCATGGTGAACAGCTGGCACTGTGCCACTGCAGAATCTCAAGGGCAGACCTGTCGTATCTCACTGATACAAATCTAACTACCATACACAGTGCTGCCATGCAGAATCACACTCCCAAGCCTTCTCCACCACACAATTAGACCTGAGCAAGTCATCTCACAGAATTCTTCTATGCTAGCCAAAAGGATGGCCTATTTTCCTGCAGAGCTTTCCCTGTCGTCTCAGAGGATGTGCAAGAATGAGCTAGGAAAAGGGAAAGGAAAGCCAAATTTGCAAGCAAAAAAGCTCTGGGGGAAAATAGTTTCTTTTCCTTTTTCTTTTTTTTTTCTTTTTTTTTTTTTGTAATGCCTACAGTGTGGAGTCCCTCTGACTCACAACTGGCTTTGAATTGGCAACACCCACAAAGGTTGTTATGGAGTTGTAAAGAGATTTCCTCTCCCTTCTTCCCCAAAACACCATTTTCTCTTGACTGTTTCCTTGTCACTTGCTCCTTAGACTTACACATTTATCCTTGCAACTGCATTACTTGCATTAATTTTATTTTTGCATTATTTAATTCTACACCATGTACGTAGAATATATCTCATTGTAGCTGAAAATCTGGACTACTTCAGGAGGTTAAAAAAAATTGCAGCAAAAAGTAACATTTATGATTGTTCATTTTTCTAGGATATTTAACATATTCTCATCCTTGCCCCAGTCTTGTGAACACTGTACTTTCGGATACTCTGGGGGTCTTTTTGCATTTCTGTAGCACATAAGTAAGCAGGTTTGAGGAGTTTCCCCCTGTTAGTATATTTTTTTAATTGGAGTTGATTAGTACATGAAATAGTATTTTTCAAACTAATGATATTTCCTGGTCTATAAGTATACCCACACATAAAAGATTCTAAATTCTGAAGTGCTTGGTCATTATGCTTGCAAATACAAATTCTAATAATCAGCTGAATTGGAGGTCATTGTACAGATAGAGAATATGGGCTAAAACACAGACTATAACATAAATTTTGTACTCTTGAAAGCAGGAACATTAGGACTTGGGTCCCCTCTTGTTCCATTGGAATTCATCAGATACCAGATTGGAGTCTAAATCACATGGGAAGCTAAGCGTAGCCTTATCTACTATGTTATTTATTTACAGACACATGAGCAGATGCATAATGCTTAGATGCAACTGAATGACATTTCTGTTGGGCAGACAGCTTGCAAACAAAGAGACTCTGATAGGATCTTCCTCAGAATCCAGGGAGAAGCCCATATGAATGCTAGTGGATATTTGCCCCACACCAGGAAAAGCACTTGTGGGAAAGAAGAGCATTGTCTAGACATTAAGAACATCATAAGTAGGACTCTTGCTAATTTTAATAATTAAGAAATTAAGATTGCATTCCCAAATTCTCAGGGAGGGTCCATGTCAGTCACCATGGAAAGCACTTTCCTTCTGGATTTACACAGAGAGTATGCTTGGCATCTTCGTGTTGATAACAGGCACTACTTTAGAAGAGGAAATATTTTCCCCACAAAAGATATAATAACCATTCTGGTTCACTTCACATCCATCAGTTTACATACAGAGGCACATCTACACCCACTGGGACACAGATTTTGCAGGTTCCCATCAGAAAGTGGGAAAACCATTTGAATGCATGCAGTTATACTAATTTTGATGCCAAAAGGACAGAAAATTTATGAGTGTGATAAGATCATGAGTGAATAGCCAGTCAATATCTCCAGTCACAAGTTCCCAGGTGTTTAGCTACAAAAATTTTCAGCCCATGGATTCAAATTAGTCATAACCATCATGTTCACACAACTCCTAAATGTCATATATTCTTATTCTTACTACAGTCAGTTTTCCCCTTATTCAATAAAGTAGTAGAAGCTTAGCTAAAAGGATAAACCTGTCCCTGTGTCTCTTCTCACACTCTCACTATAGGAGAGGCTTAAGAGAACTAAGCCCAGAAATCAGAAGGACCAATACTGCAGCCACAGAAACACAGCCCGAACATAACCAGTGATGCAAGATGTGAATAGATGCCATCAGAAGCATGACAACAGCTTTCCTAGTGGATAGAGAAATTCAGTGCAAGATGAACTGCAGTGTCCAGCAGAAACACAGGTGAGGAAGTACTTGAATTCTGCAAGGAAAAATAAACTTTTTGGTCACAACAAATTCAGCTAATCATCTCCTCAGAGACAGGCACATCATACGTGAGCTGGGGTGACAGTCTGCTTTGTCTGAACAATAAGTATGTCCCAAGTACAACCCTGTCATCCCCATTTTGAATGAGGTGGCTGCTTTGCACAGCAGGTCATCTACCCCATAACAGTTACTTCAGCCTTCATGCTGGATTAGCAGCCACTTCAAACAGCTGAGCCTGCAAAAGATGCCCTAGAGGAGATTATGCTGCTCTACCATACATCCACATTTTACTTAATCACGGGTTCCCTGTACCCTCAGGTACTCACACAGATGTCAGCATGTTCTGTAAGAGGGTGACTCTGCCATGAGTAATGGTCTATACCACAGGCACAGCCTTATGGAAACGCTCTTCAGTGGTTCATTTAAGCTATGCCTAGTGGCCTCCATGAGAGATTAACAGTACATGCTGCCTGAGTGCAATATCTCACTGATACTGTGGTCATATTCTCTGAACTCTTTTTGCTACCTGTGTGTTGGGATGTGTCCTCCTTCAAATTTAGCATCCTTCTGGGCAAAAGCAACACTATAGATTTAGTTTTAATATATTAAATATGTTATTAATAACCCAAGGCATAAGAGAAGATATTTCATATGGGACCACACACATTTCTAGCAGTTCCAGACTGCAAACATACACACACTAACATCCTCTGCCTTCTTAAAGTCACCAAGAAATTGTCTGGGAAGAAACTTCTCTTCCAAAAAGGATAAGCTATTGGCAAGGAAGGACTGCACACAAGGAGGGATAGTCCCTATATTCAGATATCCTAAAACAGTGTTATACCTTCCCCTTCTCTCCTACAGGCCAGTATGTGTGAAGTAGACAATAGAGTGTCTTTGCTTGGTTTGTTTATTTCATCTGTGATTTACCCCAGTTCCTACATCAAGTATAGGTAATCTGGTCTCCAGTTCACTCAATTGCTATGTGACAATTTACTTTTAAGTATCTAGAGAATTACAAAATAAACTCAGTTTCAAATTATAATCTGGCTTTTTTTTTTAAGAAAAAATCTTCAGACTTTTTCCTACATGTATTTAAATCTTACCAGTCAACATGATGCTGGTTATTAAAAAGTAATTCTGGATAAATTGGCTTGCAGCTACAAAATTAATATAATTCATTTATTACTTGCAGCCACAAATCAAAATGTTGTTAACATTGCTGCATGCAATTTAATATGCACAGTAAGTTTCCATATGGCTTCAATTTTAGGTTCCCTGGTCACTACAGAGGCTCATTTGCAGAATGGTCTCTAGGCATATGAAGTCAGCTTGTGCTTACTGGCAGAAACGCTGCTCAAGATGGTTCCTACACAGCCACAACTATCCAAAAAGGTCCAAAACTACTAACACCACTTGAATTATCATATCCTGCCTAAAACCGAGGAATATCTACATGCATTCATAGAGCTACAGATATAACCAGGGTTTATGAAAAAGGGAATCCACAGTCAGACTGCTGTTACCAGTCCAGCTTCCTAACCATGAAGGCATATTTTTTAGAAATACTGGGCATCTGATACCTCTTTTAGAGACAACAGGACCAAAATAAAATAACAAGATGCTACATCAACATTACAAAGCTTTAAAAAACTCTACAAAACTTAAAAACAACAGAAGAGCATAAATTTTGACAAGGAAATATAGATTGCCTTTAAGTAAGCTCCTGCTGAGTTTTTTCATAACTTACCCAGAGTTGTGCTATAACTGTGGTTAGCTTGAACACATCAACTAGATAAAGGCAATATGCTGAAGATATTTTTCATTTTCAGTAGTCTTGTTGCAGAACCTTGTCATGCCTGAATGAACGAAAGTGCTTGTTTTCAAAGTTGTCTCTCTTACCTTCTTCCACCATACCAAACTCCAGCAACACTAAGCTCATTGTTACTTAAGAAAGCCTGACAGTGAATTTATGCCCCTAGATTCAAGTCTGATTGATGGATTACCTGACTGAGTGCAAGAGCAATAATCCAAGTCCTTTCCAAATAAGAGCAGGCCATGAACACCGGCATCCCATGCCACAGCTCTATTCACCAGGGTGCAAGCCTGCACAGGTCACAGTAATACTTATCCCTTCTCTTCTTCCTTAAAAAAACCCACTCAATAAAGTACGTCTCATAACCAAAACAAGATCTTTCATAGCATTTTTTCTTTTTTGGAAGTTTTCTAGTCAGGTTTGCTAATAAAATTGTCAGAGATTTCCAGCATGCTTTCTCTCTTTCTTCAAACTGGCACCAGCTGTGGCATGGCAATCAACATCAACAGCAAATAAGGCCAAAATCAGAGGCACAGAATTATCTTTTTTTCATTAACAGTACTTGCAATTGATACTTGTTTGATAAGTCAGCAGATGTGTTGGTTTGGCATTGTTCAGCTGTGCCTGGATTTCACTTACAGCTGGTAAACCACATCAAGCACAACCCCAGTTATATCCAAACTCAGAATAAAAGGACATGGGGCTGGGGCAAAAAAGGGGCCATAGTACATAAAGTAAGAGCCTGGGAGTACCTATCAAAGGCATGAGCACAACCAGAATTAGGAGGTCAGGCTTATCAAATGTCCACTGAGTTACTCGAGAAGAATGAGAAAGAGGTTCTTGATGACTCTTGTTTATCAGAGACATCTTTGAGGCATCATTAGCTGTTGGTGGTTCAGCGTGGTTGTTGTCAGCACAGCCCCTCTCCTGGAAAATGTCTTAGCCTGACCTCTCCTGGGCAGCAAAGGCTTCAGCAGACCATTGCAGCCAGGCTAGCCACAGATAAAAAACCATCAGAGACCAAAGCAGTAACAGTGATGAAGCCCTGATTCTGAAGGTGTTCAGCACAACAGGTCTCTGATTTAGGCCCTTCTAGTATTTCAGGCTATTTTGACTAATTTCTAACCTACACTTTTGGGACAACCCCAGACAAAGGTACTGTGAAAGAAGTGAGACAGATGGAGAGAAGAAAATAGAAGCAGGCAGCCTATTATAACTTAAGTCTTACTCTTTCTAGCACTTCTGACATCAATAAGTCCTGTCCACCAGAAGGGCATCACAGTGAAAAGCAGGCTCACAGATATATTTCACTGCATTTACACAATGATTTCCTGAAATGGGAGGGAGCGGGGGAGCTGCCTTCTTTATTTTAGTACTGTCAACTGTTAGTACAGAGAGTCTCTCTCTGGTGTGTTATGTTCTCGTGAGCTGGCAGATCTGTTGGGAATATAATGAGGTCTGTTCATGCACTTCCATTTCTAACAACTTACTCCTCAGATGCTCTCCTGATTTTCTTGAGGCGTAAGGACCAGTTGACTATGCAAATGAAAGAAGAGAATGTAGAAAATGAGTTTGACACAAAGGGAGTTACTGGCAAATGCCACTGCTTCCTCCAGGCATAATGGTAAGAGACAGCTGCTTCTGCCAGCCCAGAAGCAGTAGCTGAGGGGGTTAGCAGAGCTCTTTTGAAAATCTTTAGTCAGATGAATAGCTAGGCAAAGGCTGTCTATACTTACAAGGGAGGACCCCCAAACCAAGGGCTTCAAATTTTGCTCTGCTGTTCCATGTTATCATCCACTGTAAATACACACAGGAGTGATATCAGATAATTTTTGTAGCAGTTTGTGAGTTTATTGCCTGCAAGTCTCTTCAAATAGGAGGGTCAAGACAAGAAATGAACTGTGAGAATGTGAGAAGCATTGTCCTTTGCAATTTCCAAAAGCGTTATTTTAAGAATACAGTTATCTTTTTTGCAGCAAGATGTTACTTTTTGGATCAAAGATTTTGATATATGAACAACCTCAATGGCTGTGGAATAAATAATCACAAAAATATTTATTCACTGTACACAATACTATGGTTGTATTTTAAATTTTCATTACAGAGTGACTCCCTCAACCAATAATCATGGCAATCATAACTCTGATACATGTATTTTGCCAATCTGTCTAATAAATAGTAGCAGAGTACTGTAACTGACGTGCATACATAAATATTTTAGGATTTAGTGATTCTTAAATTGTTTGGAAATACTTATAGTAACCAGTAAATACTGATATTTTTCTTTCACCTCTAAAAGCATCTGTCACTTGGAGAACTGGCACAATGCTTAGAGTACCTCTTTATGGAAAAAAATAACACAAATGTTTATTGGTAGTATTAAAGGAAATGCTTGATGTTTTTCAGCTCTGAGCAGAATAGCTATCTGGAATGCCACATGTTATGATCAGCACACAAATACAGAATAAAATCCTTCCACAGGGGAAGATCTTCATTTCAAACAAGGGAGAAAACAAACCTCTCAATATGAAATGATTGAAAGATTAAAATGTTGGAAAAAAATTTAAATGGACTTTTGTGCACTTATTTCTCCTGAGAGAATAGGGGAACCTGGTATTTTCCAAAATCCCAAAGTGAGCAAATGGTAAATAAAATTCACATTTCCTGATTTTTTTGCACTTTCTTTAGCACTTCCCAGGAGTTGTGCTAAATCTTAACTGAGGTTATGTGTGCTTGCCAATAGAAGGCTAGATCACTATGGCAAGGTTCTGCCCTCATTCCTACTTGCAAAACTCCTTTAAACACATTGGATTTACTCAGATACTAATAAGAACAAGCCTAAAAACTTGCATTTAATTCTGCCAAAGTTCAGCATCCTTCACATTTCTACCCAACAACAAATCCAAATATCCTGATCTTATATCATTACCTTTTTTTCCCTCTCCCTCAGAACACTTCATATTTGTGAGTTGGCAGCATTACTACTGTTTAAATGCACGAGAAAACCCAATATGAAAGGGCTGTCCCAAGAAGTTACTGACTGAGCAGAAGACTAATGATCCACCTCCTAAACTAAGCTGAACCCAGAGTCCTTAAATCAGATTTTAGGCATGTGACGGAGCTACCTTGACTTAATGGCTGCCATGCATCAGCTGAGCCCCAGTGAAAATAGTTTAAATTAGCATGTGCTACCCTACATTTGCAACAGCTCAGCTGCTACACAGGAACTCATTAAGCTATGGTAACTTGCTCAAGAATCTGAGACCTCAATCTGATGCTCTACCCAGTGGCCCACAAAACTGCCCAAATCACGCTTTCTGCCTCCATGCCAATAAACCTCCTGAGCCCATCTTTCACAGAGTAAGGTTGTGCCCAAGAAAATAAGCTCAGTACAATTTTCCAGTGAGATGCTTCAGAAGAAGATTTATTCAGATAAGCAGCGAGATCTGGATCTCTCTGCAATTCAAATAAACTCCAGGGAAGGTACTAGGATTTCTTCATGTCCTGTCTTTGTCTTCCGCTTTATATACCAAGTTTTCTTCTTCAGCCCACCAACAAGGTTTACCCTATACATTGCTCTTACCTTAACTATTGTAATTTCTCCTTGTGATCTCTTCAAGACCTACTTCTCTAGAACACTTCAAGAAAATGCTTTTTCCTAGGGAAGAAAAGAAAATTAAAAAAAAATATATACTGACTCCTCCTTCATTTAGAAATCCAGTTTCAAGCTGTCTCTATCATCCTCTCTTCCTTTCTAAACCATCTGTTCATATATTGTCTACCAGAAATGTAGTGCAGTAAACTTTATTTCAGCTGGTGCCATGTGAAACACACATCCTGATCCTTGAACCCTCTTATAGGAAATAGGGCACCTAATCATTCTTGCTTTCTTCCTTAATCTCTCTTTTGGAGTATCATTTATTAAACATAGGATGCAGATTATGCAAAATTAATTTATATCACATTTCTTGTTATTTTGCAACCTGTAATATCTACCAAGAGAAATATCTGTGAAAATAATTGAATTATATTAAATGCAGAGCAAAAGTGAATATCCCAATATAAGTGACCCAGTATAGCTCAGTATCTCAAGTTTTGTAGGGCACTAGTTTAAACCTTTGGGAGAAGCATTATCTCAAATATTATGTCTACAGGTTAATAAATTGGATTGAGCTGAGAAATTTTGGACATGTATAAAATTGCCAGGATAAGATTTGCAGTTTTTTAAGTCAAGTAATACAACAACAAAATCATATTTTGGAGTGGGTAAATGCAGGAAGACCAAGTCCTCTCTGATGCCTCAAACTTATATGAGCAGCTCAAGAAAAAGCAGGCAGGTCTTGTCCCCTCTGCCAATATAATCATAGCCATTTAAACAGGTAAATATAATTTCAACTTTGTGCTGTGGGGCAAAAACATCGAGTATCTGTTACCCCTCAACATGGTGCTTTTCCTAGACTTGTGTCTCCTGAGCTCACAAGAAACTGAAGACCTGCTTAGCTCTAGGAGTACCTCCCAGGGCTGATGGCTGGGCTGTGCAAGCACAAGGCCTGCTAAGAATTGACATTTCCTCACTGTGGAAAGAAATAGGAAAGGGAGAATTGCTGTAGTTTTTTTCATCTGGTTGGACTGAGACCTTGTTTCTTGCTCAGCCCAGTCCCACCAGCTGTGAAATAACGTGGCTCTAAAGGAGCCATTACCATTCTTCACTTCTTCTCTCAGCTCTCTGAGGGAAAAACCTCTTTCTGCTTCTATCTATGAGGTGATATCATGGATTTAGGGGTCAGTCTGTCCATTAGGGCATCCTGAAATCTCTCCACTGTCCTACAGAGGAGCCAGAAGGCAGGTGTCAAAAATGTCTAATCAGGCAACAATGGCCAGGGAAGGGCTGGCCCCAGGTTTTCTTGATATAGACACCAAATATACTTCCCTAGTGGCAATTTGTTCAGATCATTGGCATGTTTTGAAACTGTGTATTCACAGCAAAACCTCTGGGAAAAGACAATAAAAATTTTGTTCTTTGACATCTCCATGAGGGAATCCATACTTCAGCTCAAAGCGTAGCTTCAGAGTGATGGAGGAAATGAGATGTGAATCCCTTTCAGCAAAGGGGAAGGGGTATCTGTCTCTGAGTGCTTACGTCTAGATTCCATGCCAGGAGCAGAAAAGCATACAAATGAAAATAAACAGGTTTTATAATAAAAAAGGCAAATAGGGAATATTCTCCCAAACTAAGAAGAATAGAATAGAATAGAATAGAATAGAATAGAATAGAATAGAATAGAATAGCTCAGCACACTAAAAATATTGCTGGAGACAAAATCAAATGCATTTTATTGCATTTTGCCAGAGCTAGGAAGAGAGTAACTAGTTCATAAATTCCATCAGGAGCTTGGGGATTTTTGATGTAATGAGTTTTACAGTTTCAGAGGAGACTGCTTTGCTAATAATTATGTAACAGTAATTAAATCTGAAAAAGGTTGTACTCTAACTATGTTGATTTATTGCAGCTCCAACAAAGTACTTCTAGAGTGTGCTTTGGAGCGTGCACCTCCTCCCTCCAGTTTTCTTTAAATTCTCACAGAGCACTGGGTCACAGATGGTCTGAGATGCGATATTTTCCCTATTAAATTCCTAATAATCTTTTTCTGAGGCTGAGTCATGGAAGCCTGGGGATTTCTCATTTTAATTAGAAGGTTTAAGGAGCTAACTCTGTTTGAAATTTCCTCTTAGGAGATATGGGTGCAGGTGATCCCATTCAGAAGAATGACACAATATCAAGGCCAACATCTCATTTCCATATTAGATTGCATCTAGTTTGGCATAACTCCTGATCTGGATGCTGATGATGTGCTGCCTGGGCTGGAGGCACAAACTTTTACCATTTGAAAACAGAATTATTTTAGGATTATGTCTGAAGATATTTTAGGCTCTAGCTGGATGTTTCCTACCCTACCACCATGCTCCACCACCCTGTATAGAAACTATACATAAATGTGAATTATTTATTAGTCTGATTGAAGCAATTAATCTATACTATTTGGAAAGCAGCACTGTTAAAAATACTCCTACAAAGAGATATACCACGTTGTCCACAGGATTGATCCTCACAGTATTTAAGATATTAGTGTTTCAGACTAATTTTGTCTGCAAATATTATAAGTTATAAAAATAGAACATTCACCCAGCAAAATGTTTTATGTATGACTTTAACATTCGCAGTATGTGAAGAGCAATGTCCCACCTCTGCCATCCAAAGGAGGTTATTCTTAGGCCCTCATAGCTGAGTTTGATCATTTCATAGAATGCCTGTTGTTTAAGAGTTAGTCTGGTGTGCTATTCACATGCCCCTTGATAGTCTATTGTGAAAAACACCCTGCTTCTTAGAAGACAGCTGTTGAAGTTTCATCAGCTTACACTCTACAGCCAATTCCTGTGCTTTAGGAAAATAAAGAGCATCTCTTATTCTTCCAGCATGGTATGCAGTTGTCAAGAAGTCAAATGAGACATTATTTGCCTTTTATAGCACTAGGTATCTTTCCATTTTTCGACAGACAGAAGTGACTGTATTTTGGGAAAATAAAAATTTTCACCCACTCTTAACTGCACCACTTAAACATGCTAAAAATAAAATTTTATTGGAAATAGTAGTGCAGCATATAGAGTTGGCTGTGAATAAAAGAAATAACCTTTTCTATGTTAAATCCTGCCACTTGTGCCATCTCCATGAATGGGTTTTTATAAGCCTGAAGTTTTAAATTTGTTATGCATTTTAAAAATATTCTGCATGTAATTGTTCAAAAGCTTAAGTTGTCAGAAATTGTTTAAAAGGTTTCATTTCTATATATAATACATTCATTTTTATATGCAGTTTTTATGCCCTGGTTGCTGAAATGCTCTAAAGATTTGGGATTTAATTTAATGGCAAGTATTTCTCTTATGCATCACAGAATCAAAAAAACAAAGACACAGAATAGTGTTTTATACTGTTCTCCAAAGATCAAATTCATCCTTAGTCTCTGCAGATCACAGCCTGCAAATGCCTCACAAATAGGGTTTCTCCCAGTAAAGTGCTACACCACTTATGAAGGAGGAAGAAACTATATCAGTTTACGAGCAAGAAAAGACAACCCTTGCCTGGAGCAGGGTAAGAAAGAACCTAGATTGCACATAGTATTTTGTATATGAAATGTTAATGTGTGAACTGCAAAACCAGCCATTCTGAATGCCCACGAATCCAGCCGGTGCTGTGAGAATTGGCTGGATTTGTCCACTTGCTCCATAATGCCTTTTATGACGCCCAGGACGGAGGCGGCTGGTGGTAGCTGCCTTGCCAAAGAACTCCCATGGAAGCAGCTTGGCCTCTGTGGTATGTGGTGATAATACTGTCTCTTGTCATCAGAAGGAATGTACATCCAGTGCTATAATTGTGTGGAAAATCCAATTGTGTTAATTTCTCCCAAAACCAATGTAGGGAACAGGAAGTGCTGCTTTTTAAGACCCCACTCACATAATGGTTGAGATGCAAAATGAACTCCTCAGCAGAAGCCGAACAGAAAACACAAGCAACAACAGGGTTTTTCCAAAGCAATTAGACTTTCATTTATTTTCTCCCCCTTGAAGGTCCAAACTATGAAAACAACAAAAAAAGTAGATTAAAAATACTCTGTAAAGCAGGGAGTTAAAGTGGCAGATGAAATCAGGTTTCATAATGAGTTAAAGGGAAAATGTCTCTGAGTTCTGATTAATGACTAGGGACACCTAGAGCTGCTTTGGCTGTCTCAGCAGTACATGACTGGTACATCAGGGTAATGTCTAATAACTAATCTTTGACACTAGAATTAAGTCATTTTGCAAGAAAGCAGGTCATTAGAAACTAAATTGAAATATAAGTAATACGATCTCTATGGAGGATTGTAAATTAATTGGTTTTTAACAATAACACTTCTGTATTTTATTAAAGCAGTGAAAGAATTCAGAGAAGAAAAGAGTGTAGCAGATAAACAGGGCAGGTGTTGATGATGCAAATGAAATAGATGACAGATGGTTAGTAGCACGATCACTCACTGTGTGTGTATAATGGATAGAGGTAATCAAATTCCTTTGTGAATTGGTGACTTTCTTTACATCAAGAACTATAACTGCGCCATGCTTATACAGCTTCTCCTTAAAAATTACTTCCTCTCCTTGTCATTATCCTGGGGTGCAGGACACTCATATTTGCATACTGTCACAAAAAAAAAGCACTAGGCATGCAAATAAAACCCCACCTGGGCAACCAGGCAACCAGCTACATTTGCAAAGTGCTAATGGGATGATGAAAAAGTCTCTGCCATCAAAGAGCACCCCCCAGAGCAGCCCAGGTGACCCCTGGTGTAAGGCTTTTCTCCAGCCCTGTGGATGAACTGCTGGGCTGAAAAAGACCCCATGATATGGTTGCTGCCTCCCAAAAGCTGGCTCATGGTCCTGTCTTGGAGGGAAGGGATAAATTGCAGCAGAATAACATGACTTCTTGCTTGCTGCTGGGTGCTAAGGTCAGGTCATTCCACAAGAGATATACTGATTTTTGAGGGAGATTTATTTCATGGCTCCACACATCTATGCTGGGTCATTTGACATAGACTGCAAGAGAAAATCACCAGGCTCTAGATGCAGAGATAGCACATCATTATATATCCATCACACACATATACAAACACACCCAGAGAAAAAGCAGAGAATGCTTGAGCCAGCACTTACTATACAGAAAGCTGCCTCTGTTCTGAGCCAAGCAAATGAGCAAAAATAATTGATCAAGGACTTCAGGCATCATATCAGGAGCCAATCTATTAGCAGAGCAGCTTCTAGGATGGGTACAGAATGGGCTGCTGATGGAGTAGATGGCAAATGTTTTCTACACACATCATTTTCTTAGCACTTTTCATTTCATTAAAACAAAGCCATGCCTTTTCCATGGGAATACTCCGCACACAGCAAGGCTGGGGTAATGCTTGTAAGATATTTCTGGGATTGCTGGTGAAGCCAAGCTGACATTGTCTCAGTCCTTGCTCTTACAATTACAAGCATAACATCGCTGCACCACAGGAGTGATGTTGTCAGGGTGTATTTAGGGCAGCCTAAACAGGTGATGGCTTTCGTGGTCTAGCACAGTATATCTGTAAGGATGTGTTTGGCTGAAGCACCTGCTTTGCACACCCCTTTCTCACCCGCAAGAAACAGAAGTCACGCCTGCAGAGGGAAGAAGGATGGCAGGATCCTCTGTAGCATTCCTCTGCCGCAGCTAATTCTACTAAATTGCCAAAACCTCTCCTAAACTCTAAAACTGTTCAGCAGAAGGCTTTGTTTGCTCTAAGGCTAGAGTAATTTCGGGGTCACAGTGTCAGCTGCTTGTACCCTTTTCTGTCACCAGAAGTTGGAATCTGGATAAATGTAGATCTCCCACCATGCTTATGGAGATAAGCATGGTGCAGAGTAAATATTGTTCTTGAAGCTAAATGTCAAGAATTCTAGCAAGCTTCTGTGTGGAGACTACAGATATACACAGATGCTAAAAAATGTTTACTGCAATTTATATTAGGGAATCAAAAACTTCTCTATATTGGATGACAGAGTACATTTTTTAATACCTCTTTTAGTATATCAAGAACAGAGTTCTTGACGTTGTTTTGGAGCACAATACTTTTCCCCCCAAAAGTTACATCTACTCCCTATTGCAAGGAAATTGTAGCATCATTAGAACAGGGGAGATAATGCACAACCCAGAGATTATCACATGAAATAAAAGACTGGAACTACATTCAAGACCCTTTGATGTTTCAGTTTATTCATGCTGTATTTCTGTTTTATGGTTCTTTAATATTACACAGCTATTATTTTGGTTTATTCATGTCTATTTATGACTGACACCTGCAAACAGTTTAACAAAGGTATTAGGGAATTTCATTATTTTTCATATGGAAAACTGCATATTATTTATTTTGGGGACAAAAAAATAACCAAAACACAGAATCTTAAAGTTGTTAAACTATGCATAAACCTTTCAATATTATAAGTATTTGGAATAAAGAGAATGAATGTCATTGAATAATAATAAAAAGCTGTTTAGAAAATATTTTGTCATTGCCTTTAAATAATATCTGCTTAGGCTTCAACTCTTTGTTGTTGCTGTTGTTGCTATTGTTGCTTCTGTTCTTTGCCTGCTCTGCAGAAACAAAACAGCAAAGAATGAGCTTGGTTATTTCCTTTTAGATGCGGCATTGGCACCGAACTGCAAAATACATGGGCCAGTGTGTTAACCCTAACTTTGTATAACATCTGACCTTGACTGAAAAGCTGTGGCAGGGGAAAATATGGACTGTTGCATTTTCACTGCTGATGGTGATTAGCAACTAGAGAAGAAGGTATTTGGGCTCCTGGATAGTAGACTGAGTTTATAAGAGTATTTCTTTTTTAAAAGATTTTAGCATAATGTACACAATACAGAAACTAGCAGGCAGCAAAACTGAATGCAGGAAACATACACACACTATTTTTATGATCAATTCATTGAGACAAAGATTATTTTTAAGTGAATGAGAACCCATAAAGAGGTATTTAACTGTCAATTGTTCACAGGCGAATAGGAAGAAAGGTACCGGAACAGGTACAAACTGTGTGTGACCATGGCTTTTAAAATGGTGGTTAAAAAACAAACAAAAGTTTGAAAACCAAATTGCTATGGAAAATCTGGGTCCAGTGTACACTCTGAACTAGGATCACAGCACCAACAACTTGGCTATTGCCTATGTTAAAATAGAATTTTGTCAACACTGTTTTTACAAACTGCTCTGTGGTCGTTTTACACAGATGAGAGATTTTAGAATGAGTTCCCACTAGGGTGAGAGTCCTTTCCTGTGAGGACTGGAACTACTATGTTTCCGTGTTGGTCAGAAGCTCCTTTAGAAGACCACACACTTAGATCTGTGTCATCTGGGGTTCACATTTCTGCCCTCGTAACTAAAGTCACTGAAATTTGTGAATAATTACCCACTTAACAGGAATGAGAATTTGAATATTCGTTGATTTTAGCTGTTCCCTGCCACCTTGGGTCATTTTGGCAAAGAATTACAAATTTCTCAAAGCTGGCAGCATACTGCTAGAGACCTCAATGTTGTGTTCCATATATATATTAGCAACTATACTACAGTCTCTCAACTCTACTTCCATACTTCTTTGAGATCATCTCAGAAAACTTGCATTGACTAATATGTTACATCTCACTCACCACCCTAGAGCAGGTGTTGGGGAAGGGAGGAACTAAACTAAACTAAATTAAGATACACTTCAGATGAGTAGCCCCTTTCTATCCCGGCATGTGTTGTGATAAGTCAGTCTTTGGAAAAATAGCAGAGATGCCAGATTAAATTTACCTTTTTGGAATGAAACTCTCTTCTGGAATTACTGGTGTTGGAAAGCAGAAATACAGAAGAAAGTCAACAAGGAAAAGGAATATCCTTACAACATCTTGTTTCTTAACTTTTGAAAATTCCTGCTGCCAAAGAGGATCTAGAGAAATAGTCTGATCATCACTTGTTTATTAATCAAAAACCTTACTGTGTGGGAAGCTGGAAAAGAAGCAAACACAGAAGAAATAGTAACAAAGATACCTTTAATTCTGAGGATTTGAGGAATTCAAATATCGAAAGACTCACCATGAATTACATGGGTCTTTTCTTTGAGCCATTTTCGAAGACCCAAAAGCTCACTGAGGTTATAATAATGGTCTGCATTCAAAGAGTTGTATGTGTCCCTATTCCAGTAACAAACCACAGATTAACTTGTATTTACACTATGCAGCTGTAGCAAGGAGCAACTGCATCAGCAACTGCAGAGCAACTAGCTCTGCATCGCTTCTCTAGTCTGTGCTGTCTTAATGACAGCTAAGCATCACTTTTTCACCTTGAGCCGTGCCATGCCTGTATGACTGGTTCTTGCACTGAAGCCTTACCATCATACTGGTTTCACAAGTGGTGGACGGAAGCTAGAGTTTTTCGTGGGTTTTCTGTTTTGTTTTGCTGTTGGGTTTTTTGTTGGTTTGTTGGTTTGGCTTAGATTTTTTCCTTGAGACGGGAACAGCGAAAAAACCCATTTGCATCAAAGGCTTCAGAGAATTTTTGGCTGCTGTGGGCTGGGACACTGCCATAGAGCAAGGGTTGAAACAGTGGGAGACAAAATGAGACACAACTCTGCAACCTGAAACAGGCCAATGGAGGAAACTGGACAGAAAGAGCCTTTAAAGCAGGGTCTTGGGATCTCCTAAAGCAGCTATCATATTTTTAGAAACAATTTTTAAATTCCTAAATATGATTTATTTTTTAAAACTGTTAGCAAGAAGCAGAATTTTCTCTTTAGCCTTACAGAGAAGGTTTTTCTTTTTAGATTTTTTTTTTTTTTTACTCAGAAAGCACATCATTTCTGTTACATTAACCTAGTTTTGTGGCTGATATGTATGTTTGACAAAGAACTTTCCATGTTTGTCTTTAACAGGAATTTTGGAATAGGAATCCAAAACTGAAAAGATGTTTTGCAAGGATTAAGCATTGCCTCTTTTGCTAGGGTCTAAAGACTCAATAGGTTTTTAAAACTGCTGAGGTGCTTCAGATAGAAAGTGGCATTTGCTGCAGTCTACACAGCTTCTCTGGATTTCACTGCATGAGGACAGAAAGTAATGGATTCCACAGCTCTAGGAGAGAGTAAATCACCAAGAAAGGGAAGTGTTACAGTAAAGACTCCTTCCTTCCTGTGGAACAGGAAAAAAAAAAAAAACCAACACTATCCTTGGATGTGTAAGAGAATTTAATGAGAAAATAAAAATTAAATATATGAAAAAATGGAGACAAAAGATTTTTCATGGGCTAGATGTAAACCATTTCCAGAAAAAACCCTGCCAAAGTAGCCAGCTGAAAGATTGTATCTGCTTCCCCGCAACCATGTTGCACCAAAGGTGAAGTTAGAGCTGCACAAGCCATAGAAATAGTTCATTTGTTTCTGAGAAAATCTGTAACCTAAAATTAGCAGTAGGCTACACAATCCAGTGATATGACATGCATATGGGATCCATGACATCCATAATTCAGTCACTCACATATGTCATGGAAGGATTTTGAGTTGCTTTCAGAAGAGCTTGACTGTTGCGGAGGGGGCAGTGGAAAGGAGTTTCAGCACAGCTGTTGCCATAGGGAACTGCACAAGAGATGAGATGGACAAGGTGCTGTGGGAAAGACCCAGGCAGCATCTGGGCAAGAGACACATGATAAGCCCAAGCAGAAAAGAAATCATCTGCTCTGAAGCACAGTGATAAGCATTTCAGCCTCTGCACTTATTGATAATGAATAAGGGGAAGTTGCACGACGCTTGTGCTGTTCAGAAATGACTTAAAGCTAAGCAGCTCCTTACAGGCTGTATTGGAATGGCAGCCAGCCAGCACGAGGAAATGTGAGCCTCTGTGTAACACAGCCAGTGTCCAACACTGTCATGGCAAACACTCGCAAGTCACAGCTCCCCACAACCGTCTTCTTGTCAGACTTACAAATAACACATACTTATCAATATGAACACCATGCACATCAGCAGTTGCTTATAAACAACCTGGTAACTCAAAGAGAAACATTCCGTTGCAGTGGCGCTAGACCTGCACATCCACGTGTGACTTTTGGGAGGCAGTAACAAGAGGTACTTAATCTACCTCCCTGTCCAGGGGATCAGCTCTCACAGGCATCGCTGCTTCAGTTTAGTTTCAGGCCCAATATTAAAAACGGATATGGTGCCCTCATTGCTCTGGCATTTTGACGAGCTGCTACATTATTTCCACAGGAGACCCACAGTTGGTGAGAATGGAAGCTTCACGCTGCTGAAGGGCTTCCTCATATGCTGCGTCCATCACATGCAGCTACAGCCTCCTGGTGTAGAAGCTCACAACATAACTCATTGGAGAACTGACAATACCCATGTATCATACCAAGTACCACATTTTCGGATCTTTATCCTTTCTGACACTGACATCAGTGCCTAACCGTGCAGACACTGTGCTCTGCAGCCATCAGTTGAAGAAAATGTCAGCAGATGATGATTCATGCCTCATTGGTACTGCTCTATAATTTAACAGTAGTATATACAAATTAGGTCTACCTCCACTGTCTTTTTCTTAAGAGAGGTGATATTATTTTAATGCTGTTTTTCAACAACCTCCTTGCTAGTGGTTGAGGGAGAGTAGCAGTTACTCGGTAAATTTTTTTCTTGAAATGAAAAAATAGGTCAAACTTGTGATAGTTCATTTGTGGAAGTTACTATGTCAGATATAAAATGTATTAGGAACATATTCAAAAGGAACAAATATCTAGCTGTGAAATATTCTAATAAAATGATCTTGGGAAAGAGAGAACATCAGATTAGGAGAAACACATTATTTTCCCCTTCTAATTTAGATAAATGTATGACTGTTTTGTTCCATGCAGATATATATCTACTTTGGGGGGGGGGGGTTTCCCCATCACAAGATCCAGTAACTTTTCTTGAAAGAGGTTCTTTTCATGGCCTCATCAACAACTTCTAACATATATTATTTTGTAAGGTCAGAACAAAAGAACTCAGTTATATAATTTACATTTTTCAATTTCTATATGACCTTCAGTATACCACTTAATAAGGTTAAGAGTCACCTTCCCAATACCTTTAAGCAAAGCTCCTTTTTGTACTAGGATATTTTTGTAAAAGGAACAGGGAACATGCTATTATGCCCAGTATGTTGTAATGGTGTTATTTGGGTTTGCTAGGTCTTCTCCCAATGCTGGTCAACTGCAATACACATGGCAACCAAGACCAGAGTTTTACAGAAAAGTTTTAAAATCGTTTCTCTTGGGACTCTGCATCATCACATTTTTATCAAATGCAGAATATGATATACCCACAGCCATTATATATCTTCCAGATTTGAATCTCATTCACGGTTGTAGCTGAGGGAAAAAAAAGTCTTGTACCATTACAGGAAGACAGGGGGAAAAGAGGAGGAAGAGAAAATGACACACCAGGAATGGGTGATTTTTCAGAGTGAGTTTCAGTAAAAGCTGATCCCTCATAAAGGATGAGATGAAATTTTTTACACCTTGTTACCTCTTGGAGATCAGAATTTACTGACACCACCTCCAGTTTTCACATTCACCTAGTCAGACCTAAAACTCTTCTGTTTCAGCACTCTGGTAATCCACCTTGCCAGCCCTGACAACAAGCTAAAAATCTGCCATTCATTATTGTAAGAGAGCAGTGTCTATAGCCTGAGAAGTGACTGAGCAATTTAGTCTCTGGAAATTCTTTGATAATAAGCAAAAACTTCTTTTGTTAACTGCTTCAGCAAATGAAGCACTTGACTTACAGTTACTCACCATACCTGATATAAATACCTCACTCAAGGTTGTTGGTTCGGGTGGTTAAGGAAGACCCTTAATTCTTTCATCACATGGTGTGTATTTTAAGTCCCCATAATTGTCATTATTTACATAACAGCTCATGTAAATCTGGAAAAAATTAATAAACCTAGCCTTTTAGGACTACTCTCCAGACAGAAGACAGCATTTTTTAAATTTAAAAAAAAACCCCCAAAAACCAAAACAAAGCTAAAATAACTTGTTCCTAAGGACTAAGAAAATCCCCTGTGTCTTTGGAAATGCTGCTCTGTCTCTCTTTCAGATTGTTACCAAAGCAGAGCAGATTTTGAATGATTATCCCCAATGAGTGAATTGCCTGCTGGGGTTTATAACACTAAAACACATTTCATTTATAAATGAAATGTTTTTTTCAGCTTGCTGTCTCAAAGCAATCCCCATGCTCTGCTGTCTTATGAAATACCAAGCTTTAACATGTTGGTGGTGCTTTATACATACTGACACTCCTGTTTATTAAATACACGTATTGACAATTGTGTTATCCCTAACCACATTATAATCTCTATTTACACCGATTTAATTGGTACTGCTGCTAAGCATTATCAGTACTAATAACAACAACTAAGGCACTGAAAATACAGCAAATGTTTTCTCAGCTGAAGGTCACCCTCTCTATTGACCTGCTCCCCCCTTATGTCTCTGAATTTAGGGCAGCACGAATGGAAAAGTACAAGGCAAGGCTTGAACTTGCAGCTAATTTTGTACTATATCACTTTTCAAACTCCTGTCCTTCTTTAATCACAGGAAGCTTCAAGCACAAAGGATTTATGTGTAACTCTATTGCAAGTGAGGGTCTACTCTGATTTAACCCAAATCCCATTGCAGTCAGAGCAGGTCCATCCTGACAACGTGCACCAAGCCCTTACTGTCTGTAGCACATAAGTAATTATTAACCAACAGTATCAGCTAAAGCTGTTTGAGAGGAAGATCTCTAAGATTTAATAGGTGATAAAAGCTCTTTTTAGAAAAAAAAATAAATCAGAGAAATAAGTTTCCCCACTATACTTTGCAAGATGCTTAAGCAAAACTACATAAATTGTACCATTCTTTAACAAATATTAAGTGGATCTGAAAGAGCAGTTTCTACGGGGCACCATTTAATTTCTAAACAGTCCCACTGGGTTTCATCTCTTCTGAATTCCATTGGGTAAAAGAGATAGCAATTGCATTTAACAATAATAAAAATCAGAAAACAGGAGGGGAAAACATCTTGCAAGCACTGAAAACACCTCAGGAAAAAAAGAATAAGAAGGATTATTTTAAAAAAAATTAAGGACAACTCACATTTGAATATTATATCTTAGGGCACAGAGCCAAATGCAGATGCATCTAGCCATGTTTTGGACCGAGGCCAAATTCTCTTCATCCCAGTTGTTAAATTTTATAGTGAGGGAACAAAACAGGGGGATTGATATAATATGATCATTTGGTAACCAATGTTTGGGGGCTTGTTAAGGTGCAAGTGAGGGCATTTATGTGAAAGGAGAGCATAAAATTAACAGTGTTCTTCAAACCAAAGGATGACGTGTGTCATGTGGCATTGTATGTTGTGATTATTTCTGATAGCAGCAGGGCAGCTCAGCACAATGACTTAAAAGCAAAGACATTGAGTCAGTGCTCTGGGTTTCACTTCACAACTATCTTGAGAAAAATCAAATCTAGACATGATACGTAGTGACAATCCCAAATATACTCTAGCAATTGTGTTTCTATCTGCAGGCAAACAAACACTTAGAACAAGGTTTATATTCTTCTCTCACAGCATTGATAAAACAAATCTAGCAAATGTCAGTGTCTGGGAATATTAACATGCTAATGTTGGGGTTTTACTCCAAATTGCAATGCATTCACTGGGCCCTTCATACCAGACAGACGGGAAGGAAAGCTGACAGCTCTGGACTGGGACAGAGCAGAACAGGTGATTATCAGCAGCACCAGAGACCCATGCCCTCCCTCTCCCCTCCAGTCACACTAATGTATTTCACGGTGTGGAGGATCACTGAGTGGGGAAGTAACAGCTGCAGAGGCAGTACCAGCCTCCACAGACCCATGGAATATTAGCAGGTACATTAAGGCCGGTCCTGTTGTCATTAATTTCCTGGCTGTCCTCTCTACAATGCGAAACTCTCCCTGGATGGGTTTTTGGACAGCAGAGTAGAAGCTCTGGTGGGTACCCAAAGTGACTGGGGCCAACTGAGGTGACAGAGTGTCTGTGCCCCCAGCCTGGACCTCCACCACAGTGACAGTATGGAGTGGCTGCTCTTCCAAGGGTGGAAAAGAAACCCTCCCTGTCAATGACTACTGTGAAACTAACGAGAAGCTCAGTTAAATAAGTAGTAGTAATGATAATCCTTGGAATTTGTAGCTGCAGGAAGTGAGAATAGCTGGTTGGAGGGAGAATAAAGAGTCTTTTTCACATTTGGGATCTTTACAGTGGCCAAAGGAACCCTCCATAAGGGGAAACACAGAATCCCAACTTCCAAGCTAGTACTGGGGAAGCAAAGTGACAGCCAGAGGGTAAGGACTGGCACTGGAGCATGTGTGGAAGCAAGAGATCACCCCACCACCCCGAACTGGCTCTGACTCCAAACTACCCTCCTGCAAAGAAAGAAAAGGGTGAGGCCAGGCCATCCATCACTGCCATGGTTGACCCTGGCGGCCCAGGAACACCTGTGACACATCCTCCCACACAGGCAGAGACAGCAACAGGTCTTAGAGGATCATTTTGGGTGCTTGCCAGGCTGTTCTTGGGCACACTTCTTTAAGCCTAAATTCAGCTTGAGTACAGGCGGCTGCCTCAGAGTTGAAGTCAATGAAGTTGCACCCACCTACACCAGAACTGAATTGACTCTATGAATAGCTATGTACAGGGTAGGAGATTCAAATTCTGTAGTTGCCAAAACCAGACATCTGTGTCAAAGCATTTGACAAGTGCACTGATATATGTCAGCAAATTGCCTGAGGTACTTGCTAAAAAACTACAGTAACTTTCTCATCCTGAAATACTTAATCTGCACAATGATTAGAAAATGGCTACAAAGGCAAAATGCTAATAAATGCCTGCCTGAGAATTTAACTGTCTGCTTGTATTCAAGAAATGAGACTGCAACTTAATTTTTTTTACATTGAAAGGAAAAAATATCCAAACAAATACCACAACATTCAAAAACTGTACCTTCAAAAGCATTTCTGCATGACAAGGAACTCATGGGATGGGACAAAATATATCTGCGATTACCAACTCAGTCTGTAACCATTGCAAGAAGCAAGATGATCATGATCATCAGTTCCAGAGAGCACTCTCTGTGCAATGTAACATTGATGGGTCAAGTGCCCTGTACTCTTTTCTAGCTTAATAATAGAGCTGCACACCAGATTGCTTGAGGAATCCATATGCTGACATTCTGACTCGCTTGCCTCAGCCTGGGCTGCACTGCTTAATACTGGTGTATCTGGATACCATATTCAAGCAAGAAAAAAAGCCAAACTGAAAAAGAAAGAAATCCCATTTTGTCTCCTTTTGTCATCAAGGGAGCTCAGAGCTTCTAAGGTGTGGAAAGAACCATGAGAAAATTCCGTGGAAAGGAATACTGGAGACAGAAAGACATCACCTCTGTTTTTCAGGGGAGAAGGAGCGTTCTTTGGGTTCCAGAAAGACACAATATATAAGTTCTGTTTTGAAATGAAAGTGGCTTCATAAGTAACATTAATAAAGAATACCAAAACAACCTATCCAGGTCTTTGATCATTAGGATTTCTACTGTAAATACATATTTTTCTTTTTCCTCTGGCATAAAAAACCCCTAAGCTCAGAATTACTGCAAAATCACAATTCTGGGCTCTTCTTAGGCATTCACTGATTAAACATGAAAGAAAAAACAAATCAGACCAAACCAATGACAACAACATAAAAAAAAAATAATATTTTTTTAAAAAACAGCAGATATTTTGAACCCAGCCTGAATAATTAAACAAATTATGTAAAAATAAAAAGATCGTCACAGGGAATAATTAAGTACAGGAGCAAATTTTATAAAACAACTGAGATAAGGTAGTAATCCAAAACCAAGCATAAAAGACAGTTTTCCTAATATGGACCCAGCTGAAAAAAATTAGTAGAAAGTCTGTAACAACCCTGAAGAGCAGAGCAAATTACTCCAGTGCACTGCAGTTGTGACAGGGCTGTATCCATTCTACATAACAGGTAGCAGTATCTCTTCACAGCACGACAGTATTTGACATCAGTTTATGTAAAGCTGCACTGCACAGAATAGCTATGTTTCAGAATTTACTGTAGCTTAAGCCATGTTACTCTGATCGCTGCAAGATTTAGTTCAGTAATTTTATGCAATTGGCAAACAGGCAGAAACAGTATAATTTAACATTTATGAATTGCCAATTTCCTCATATAAATACTGTAAAGAATTCTGCAATTATCCAATTATCTAAAGATAGCAAATTGCAATTTGGAATGCTGCTTATTTATTAAAGTGATTTATAAATGAACAGAAGCACATCGACTTAAAGAGTCTAATCCAGTGACTCAACAAAAAAGTGCCTAGCCCAGGTGGTTTTATAATTGTGATACATTAGGGAATTTCACTGTGTTTAATGGACCTCAAACTCACCCTTCCTCTTGAAAATGATCTACCGGGTTCTTTGATGGAGAAGTGCACAGGAGGCCTTTCTGAAGTCAGAGGTAAAATGCAAAAGGGTTTAGTACAACTGAATTCAGCACCCTAACATTCGTGATTTGGCCCATAAAAACTATATTTCTCAAACATGTTTTGCTCAATACAATGTATTTAGTTACTTTGTTTTCCCTTGCCCACAGGCAAAACAACTCCTTTTCCCACACTCCATTGCCAGGGCTGCTCAGAAAGCACTTGATCAAGCAGCAAAGCTAGACCATCAGAGCAGAGGTGCAGGCAAAATTAGCCTTAGTTAACTCACAGGAAGGGAAGTTCCTGTGTATGAAAGTAGTTGTGTGAGGAAAAACAACTTGTTTCCTTGAAATTTGACATCCATTGCTTAAATATTGGATCAAGCCCACAATTTGGAAAGAATCAAGCAGAAAATCTCCAGACTTCTTTGAGCCACAGACACACAGAAATATATGTACTAAAGAAATGCATATAGAACATATACAATAAGGTGGAATACGTTTAATGTAATAAAGAATATATGTAAGTGTACATAAATAATTGATTTCCTATGTTAGCAGTAATATTTTATCTATAAGGACAAGCTAAGACCTTCAGTGTTATGCACTTACACACTGTCGTCTATAGTTACATAAAAGCTTTTCTTGAAGAAATATAATCAGGGGTCCATATATCTCTTTTCAACATGAAAAAGAGCAGTAAGAATTTGACAATTTAGCAAAAAAGTACTTCTATTCAATCTCTTGTATTGTGTTCATCACTCAGTATTGGAGCACTTTCCATTAGAGCAGAAAGTGACATGTGTCACATGTTTGTTCTTTTTTCTTCTCCTCAAGAGGACAATTGCATGTGGTGTTTTCCTTTCGTTTTTTTTTCTTGTACGTGTAGACTGTCTGGGAAAATTTAGACTGGGGAAGCCATGGTGAAAAACTGGTGCTAGTGTCAAAGATGTTAAACTCTATGGTGCTACTTCATCTTTGTGCAAAAACTTTGCAAGGCCATGCAGACAATAATTTTGTCCTTTGAGTAAAACCATCTTTTAGCCTTATATACAAAGTTGTTCTCTCATTGACCTAAATATTTTCTGCACAGAGCCTGTGCTGAGGGCTGAGTCATCAGCATTGCAAAAAATTCAGAGGATTGGTGGAAACATGGTCACAGCCATCCACTAGAAATCCTAAAAGTTTAATCAGAACTATCTTCCACTAACAGACATGCTAATTTATGTAATGAAAAACTGAAAACATTTAATCACCAAGAAGAGCCTGTTGACATTTTCCCAAGAAAACTCTTCCAACAGAAAACTGGTGTTCTGACTAAAAAAATTTTTACAAAAAGTATCTGCTTTCTATGGATATTTTCCCTGCTTGTTGAAAAAATAAAAACATGGAAACTTTTTGAAACCCATTCTCTGAAAAGTTCTAGTCACAGACATAAACTTAGCTTCTTTTCACACATCTTGACAATGTTTAGATCTGTTGACAGTGTTGTTATCAAGAAATGCCGAGGGGACACGGACAGAAATCTGTTTCATGTAGCTCATTTAAGATAATACCTTCTCCTACCGTTTGCTATCCCAACTCAGCCAGTATGTCCAGAAATAGATGGAAACAACTGTGTGCAAAGGGTGGTTGGTGATAAATCCATCAAAATTAAAATTCAAGGTTCGAAAACCTTGACAACAGAAGGGATCCAGATTTGAATTTGACAGCAAAATGAAAAGAGCAAAATTCTCATTATACATTCTTCTGTGGTGTTCTGGGGGATTTAATCCCAGAAAGTTGCATCACAACCAGGTGCAGGTTGCCATTGCTCTCCTAGAGGACTGACAGGATCACTGTCACTTTTAGGGATTCATTTTGGTTAGGCTCGTGACACTGCTACTGCAGTTTGGGGCCAAGAGGGTATTAAGGATAATATCTCCACAGAGGGGACTGGGCCTAGCACCAGTGCTGAAGACTGAAAATTGATTTTATCTTTATTTAAGTTCAGGATCTAAACAATCTCTAAATGTCTTAGTTAAGTTCTTAGATTCAGAGTAAATCTACCTTTAATTTAATCAGCAACTCTCTGCCAAATTTTTTCTAATATAATAGTCCCAAATAGCTCATTTGTTGTAAAATATGCCTATTAACTAGTATCATAGTAGTCTATTTCCAAGAGGGAGAGGGAGAGGGAGAG
>WBMZ01004249.1:0-160347 GCA_013400975.1 Atrichornis clamosus
AAACACAAACCCACCACACATATGAATTGCACTCCGGTGCTTATACTGCACATATAGCAAAAAACATTTAGACTGGTCAGTTGCTTTTATGTGACCTTGTCTGATACTCATGAAGAACTACATTGTGTAATGTTTACAAACCAAAGTAAAGCTTTTTGCAATGCATACCATAACTACACAGTGTGAAACATCTTCATCAGTGATACCATTATTTATGTAGCAAAGTGCATGAAAGAGTTTTCCTTCTAATCACTGCAGGTGGATAAATTCCCAATATACAACATAGAAAATATGATAGTACATAATGCAAGAACACAAGTAACATTTAGATCAAATGCAAATAAAACCAAAGAGTATAAGGAAAATCCTTCTTTTCCTCTAGTAAACAGTTGAAATAAATTTTCTTTCTTTTAAGGCAGGAAGAATATGGCAGAGGAGATGACCTCTTGTTCTGGCAATGACAATACATAGAATTACATCAGAGGTCTTTTCTATTATATTATCTGCGGTCATCCGTACTGTTTCATAACTTCATCTGGTCCACAAGGTTAATGGCAGTCTATCTAATTCATCCCATTGCATCCTCCAGCCAGATTCAATCTGAACTTGAGTTCAGAGCATTTCACTTTTATGTTTTTAATGTAAATGGAAAAGTGTGTGTATTCTGGAGGAAAGGTTCTCCTAGGACATGAGCAATAAACATAAACTATGAATTTTGCCAGTAACACCAGCAGCATGCTAGCATTTGATAAGCTAATGGAAACATTAGGCCATCTTGTATTTTTAGCACTCTACCAGATGTGCTAATTTATAAAAGGTATAATTTTATATTTTCTCACTTTTTATGTTGCTATGATTATGCAAATCCTATTTAGACAAATTAAAATCCTGCAACTGTGTCAAAACAGCATTACTAGATTTTAAAACTATTTTATCCCTAAGAAAATTTAAGAAACAACACTATTTAGGATTTTTTTTCCTTCAAATATGAGTCTAATATTCTCTGCCAAGTTGACAAAAACATGACATGCAGTCAGCATTGCAAATTTATCGTAAATTAAAGTGCTTTCCTTCTTTTAGCTACACTACATTGCCTTCACTATTATTGCTTAAATAACAATGAGGGTCTCTCCCTTTTCTGGCTCAGCTCTTGTCACTTCCTGTGATGAAACCTGTCAAACTCTTCGAACAGGAACGTGGTTTTGCTGTCACTGATACCAGTAAAAGCATTTGCTGGTTTAGTTAGAACATCACAAATGACCTTTCAGATATTTGATGAAATTATCTTCAGATTTTTATCTTTTCATTTTCATTTCTAATTCAAAATGATTTGTAGAGGTTAAGTACTGAAGTATTAACAAGATGCACTGTAATCTATCACTCTGCACTATGCTGTAATTCTCTCTGCAAATATGCCATCTTAAAATTACTCCCTTGGATTCTTATTTTTTTTAAAAAGGTGACCATTATTCTCCTTCCCTCTGCATCAGTGCTACAAATATTCTAATACCTCCTATGTAAAAATCACTCCTATTTCAATATGACAAGTCTATTAGAATATGATTTTCAAGCCTTGCAAATTTACCTGAAAACAAAAAATAAAAACAAGGCTCCTCTCTCCTCTGTTGTAGTGAAGAGTTCTGCAAGGTGCAGACAGGAGTTCAACAGGCTGCAAAAAGCTCACACCCTTGCAGGACTGAATCTGTAATGTGGCAGAAAGGAAAAGTACAAAAGACTTGGCTGTGCAGTAGATTCTTCCCTCTAAGAAGCTGTTTTAGGACCTTCACTCTAACTGCAGTTACTATCTATACTGCTGTACCATCCAAGGTCTTTAATCAACCCTGTGGGCCTCTTGGGAGTGAGTGTGTAAATAAAGTCAGTCTCTGGCCTGAACAGAGACAAATTATATGCTATAATTTGAGACAAAGCATCAACAAGACAGGGAGGGAGAGAAGTATGATAACATGGGAGTGGGAAAAACCAAACTAACTGTGATCATACAGCATAGCAACAGTGATACATGTTCATTTTGATGGCTTACAACTCTTAGAAGGTCCAACTGTTATTCAACAAAAAAAAAAAAAACTTCTTATAAACAAACCTGGCTATCTCCAAAAGATGGATAAATATAGACATATCCCCGGTAGTCAACTTATTTCAGAACTGCAGATGGTGCAAAGGAAAAAGATGGAGGCGGATCAGAGTAAATGTTGTAACTCTGAGATGACACTTCAAGATGAAGCACTTTTTGCAATTAGATGCAGATGTAAGTCTAAAATGGATAGTGGCATCCAAGGTGAGTAAAACTTATGCAAATGAATAGGAAAATAACAGACAAGAACAGATACACAATAAGCATATCTAATCCTTAAAAAGCCTCCATAATGAAGATGAAGAGCATGAACAGGTATAAGACCCAGAAATCTGTTTCATGACTAAAATCGAGCAGCAGTTGAAGGAAAGGTGCATTAATACTTGTAACTAGAAATGAAAGGATTACATTATTAAATTAAGAGGTAATAAGGAATGCACATAGGGACAGAAATAAAGGCCAGGATTTAGAATCTTTAGAGTAAGAAATCATATAGATAAATAGTCTCAAAGTATACATAGTAAACATGCAAGTTAAGTACAGTGAATGTTAGGGGGGAAACAGAGGTTTCCAAGCAGCACGTAGGTTCTCACTGTGCAGCTCTAGTGGAGAGATGATTTAGGCTCAAATCAGTGCAAAGGAGTATAAAAGGACATTAGTTCAATTTATCTTTAATGAATTTATGTTATAATTTCACATTTAATTTGTGCCTGAAATGAACTAGTATCTTCTTTACTTAAGCAAGCCTAGGATTCAATGTACTTGGTGCAGGACTTAATTTGTCCCATGATACTTATTGCAAAAATGTTTCTCTCACAGACCTCTCCAAACTCCAGTCCTCCTGATCCCACTTGATGGATCATTACTGCAATATCTCAGGATACAATAAAGGCCCTGGACCTGAGGGCCTATAGGGCAGCAGATTTATGATGTGCAATGTCTTTGTAATAAGGTGAATACTTTTTCACACTGTGCAGTGCTAGACCACTGTGGATACTATCATTTGCAAACAATAATATTATTTGCTGATTATTTTGATTTTTGCTTTGTAACTTTTAGGACAACTAGTATATCCATCTCACTGCCTTCCTATTTGGTTTTCATATTAAATTAGATCTATGTGTGTGTGGTGCATGTTTATATTTAACAAATATTTGTGACTTAAGCATGGGGAGCAAGCTGAGATTTATCAACTTTCACCACAAGAAAATAACCCATTTACTTAAAGAAATTCAAGATAAGTCCCTGAGACTCCTCTCCAAAGCACTATGTCACACCAAATAACAGGAAACCACCTAACAAATAGTTTCATTTGGTAGTCTGCATTTAGTATATTAATCATTCAATCTAGGCCACCAGGTATAACGTGGAGGACTTCATGGTTCAAAATTATGATACAGACAAAAATTATTAAAACACAAATAATGTCATATTATTACAACTTTCAAATAAAAATGTAAAACATTCAGTGAAAACCAAGGTTGTATAATCATGAAACTTTAAGTATTATAATTTATTTTACTAAGATGCATTTTCTTTTCCTTTGGTGCTTTATGCACAGGTGTTCAGGGTAGATAATGACAAGTATCAAATCAAAGATTAGAAAGGAATAGTGCACCATTTATTAAAGTTCATCCAGTTGTAAAAAATCATTAAATACTGTAAAATGAAGGATTTCAACTTTCTGTAAGTGACAGCACGGAGTTTAGGCAAGGACTACAGCAAATACATCTAAGTATATCAAAAGCACTGTAAATAAAATATAAATTGCTCCATGTGGTTCATTGCACAAGTCAGACTTAACAATCTCTAATTTTTACCACTGTGCTTATAAATTCAATCCTCAAGTGTCATTTATGTTGCATAAAGATATTTATGTCTCCAACTTGTGACTATTCTAAAAACATTTCTTGGTATATAAATGTCAGCTGCCTCCTTTACAGTTTGAATTCTCAGCCTTTGCACAAACTATTTAAAAGAGGAGGCTAAATTTTCAAAAAGACTTTCTTGAATTTGAGTGGGCTATTGGCACAGTTGCACTTACTTGCAGCTGTAAGGATGACTCAATTATTTGTAAAAGAGCATTTATACATAGATTCACAATTACTGTGCTATAAATAATATCATCCTAATGGGCTGTTTTGCACTACTTCCTCATTTATTGGAGGTGGTGGACAGCAGAACAGTGAACTTCATGGAACATTTAGTTCTGCAGATGAAATATTTTAGTTTAGCGAATCCTTACATTATAATAAATTTTTACTGGAAGAAAAATTTTAAAAAACTATATGGCACATTTGATAAGACTGATTTATTTCTTTACAACAGCAAGACAAAGTATCTTCCGCTTTCAACAGTGCCAAAATTTCTCTGTTATTCCACACACAGTGTACGAATAAAAGAAATAAGGAAAGTATGCCTAGTGTAATACTAAACACAAAAGTAAAAATACAGGTAAATTACACCAGAGACACTAAAGAAAGTAGGCAGTTTAAACAGGAAAAATTGTGAAGTCCTTCTGAGAAAATACATTCTATAATTTCAAAAAATATCTCCCTTTTTTCCTCATGTGACAGATATTCTATTTCATTTCTGAATATGGGCTTGTTAAGGATTTAAATTACCAGTAGCTTTATATCCAATTTTTTTTTTAAGGAATTACACCATGCATTTCTTTTTATGGTCACACGAGGGGACTTCCTTTGCTTTTCATTACTCAAATAGACTGTATGATTTGAGGTGTGCAAGGCTTCAACATCAATATAATCTTTAAAAATATTTCAAAGAAGATTGTAAATCAACTCTGTTTTTGAAGGAAACCATTTCCCACCATTTGAGAGACATACACTGCTGCATATATTAACTATTGATTTTTGTAGATGATTAAATCTGTCATTTTAGTTACAATAAATATAATTTTTCATCCACCACAAAATGACAGTAAAAATTATTGCAATCATTTCAGTGAAAATACTTAGGTTTGTCTTTACAATACAATTGTGAACATGACCATCATAATATTATACTGCCATAAATTCTGAAACTGTCAGCATTCACGAGTGAAACATTAGGTCCTGTCACCAAGTGCCTTTAAACATCTCTTTTTTTTTTTGGATGCAATCTAATCTGCAGACTTTCCATATCTCTGTGAGCCTTCTTTTTCTCTTGGAATATTCTCCCAACTATGCTGATTGTGACTCCTGATCTGTCTTGTTTACTAAAAATGTATTTGTATTACTAATTTTCCTCTCAAAAGAATGGCATGCAAAATAATTTGCAATTCTGAGATACTAAAGCTGAAATTATTACAGGAAAGCCTTACTTTAACTTTTGTTTATTAGTAGCTAGAATATTTCAAAGCTAAATAAACTAAAATAAATTCAGCCTTGCCAGATAATCATTATCTCACGTCTAAAGCCTTCTATGAGCAAGAAATTATCAAGGATTTCTCATATGTAGTTTTCTTTTTGTTCTATTTTCCTTCTATATTTTCCCCTTATTTTCTAAACTTGGACTGTAAATTTTAATAAGATTAGATCACCACTTCTTAAATGAAGAAGTACAGCAAAAAAAAAAGATGTGATATTCTCCCTAAAGAAGCCAAAAAACACACTAGCTTAAGGAAACATTAAACATTTACCAGAGTTTTAGCGCACCGTGATGAGAAATTAGGATCTCTTTTAAATTCTTTCTAAAAATAAATAAGGCATTTAATTCACTCTCTCAATTCATTTCCCCCTTCTATCATATAGGTGAGGGGTCGGGGTTTTTTCTTCAGTTACACACATCTTAAAAGCAAATGGTATGTATTCCACTTCCCAATCAGTACAGTTACAGTAATTGTATGGTAACTTCAAGATAAGAAAAGATCATTTAGGTGGTGTGCATTATAATGAAAATAATCTCATTTAATGGGTTTTTTTCAATAATAAAAGAAAGAAAATAAATTTTCTCTAAATTACAGTGGAAATGTATTACTCCTGAATGCAGCTTTAGAAAATAATTTTGACAAACAGAACATGCAGTTCTTCCTAGGAAACCGCTTCATCTTAAAAGTGGTTCTCTAGCCAGAAGCAGAGGTCCAGCCCTTCAGCACAGCTTTGCAGCTCACGCTGCTATCAGAAGATAAGCTATGGCACACACCTGAAAAAATAAGCTTATGCTATGGCCAAGATTTCTGCAACACGCTAACATGGCTGCTGAGATATTCTCACTGTAGATAAAACTACAGTCTGCACCTTCTGTGAGAACTCATTCTTTACCACTTCCTAATGTGCTCCAACGAGTGCACCTTCACATGCATATTTATTGATTTCTTCTGAAAGTCTTCCTCATGTATTTTGAATCATGTTTAGAGGTGAGATATGATTTACAAGACAGTCTAACAATGAACTCAGCAGTCATAGAGGAAATTATTTTCCCAAGATCTGTGATCACATTATTACACAATGTACACAAAACGCAATTTTAACAGACAGAAAATCAGTTGGCTTAATGTGAGTTATCCTGAATTTTTGAGTCATTCATTCAACTCCACCCACTGCTCCATACCTTTTGGAAATTATGCTAGTTGTTCCAATGGCTGAACAGTACTGAAAAGCATTCCAAAGGTGTCTGACTTTCAACTCAATGCAAAAACACACTGACTTCCAGAGCAAGGCTCTGCCCTTTCCTTAAACATGGATCAGTCATGGTTTTCAGTCCAAATACTTTGATACCTTTCATGGCGCTTTCATCAGCAAACTAATGTGAAAACTGTCATTGTCTAGTCTTTCCAAGATTTGGACAGCAAACTGAGCTCAATGAAAGAACAGGAAGACATCTGTGACACAACCAGTCGGAATTTTTGCCTCCCTTCTCCCACAGACTGCACTAGACCCCACAGCACTGGGCTGCTGTGGTGCTCGTTCAGCTTCACCCAGAACCCTGCAGACCTTTTCCTTGTGACCCTGCCTGACTTCTTGCAAGTAAAATTCCATGTTTTTCTTATCAAAGTCTCTCATGCCATGCCCTCCGTGACAACTACATTTAATTTTGACATGTCATTATAACACAAACAATTCCTTATTTCAAACAACCCATTTTTATTAAAATTTCAATCATATACTACACCACATATATTATGGGCCACCAGTACATCATAAGATTATAGTAAATACAAAGATTTACACTAAGTAGTTACTATGACAACATCTAAAATGAACTTAGCGATATGAGCCAGAAAAACACAGGGAGTCCTACAGAAAAAACTAATCTTTTGACCTTTTGTGTTTAAACTGGGCATCTACAATTATTTCTGCACTCCTAATTGTGAAAGCCTCTCTGAAGCAGTATCAGCAAAGCAGGAAAGTAAGAATAGAGTAATTGTTCTAAAGTATTAATATTTTTTAACATTTGAATAGCTTTTAGTTCTACTTTAGACTTTCACAGAAAAATCACAGAACTTTATTAAAAATAAAGCTGAAATAAATTAATATATATGGATAATTCAGAACAAGCCCTGATTGAGGTAGGTATAGTGGTGAAAATATGAATTCCAAAGTACCAGTATGAATATTAATTGTGTGAAGGAAAAAACTCGTCTCTTTCTTACTCTGTTTTTTATCGTTTTTTATATGTCAGTGGAATATCACTATATTCCAGCTTGTTTCATTCCTAAGAATGCCTGCTCCAGCAGTACTGCCTGCTTAGCACTAAGAACATGCATATGTACCATTCTAAATTGCAGCTAGTGATGTTTTCCTCAGGTTTAGCTCAAAAAAAGTTAAAAAAAAACCAAAAAACACCCAAAGGTTACAATTCGATAAAAGATTTCTTATTCAGGACCATACTTAAGCACATCCCTTAATTTAGAGCAAGAATTCCAGTATCATTCCGGTAGCATCAAAGCCTTTTAGTTCTTTAGAGGGTTTCATTTTACAACCTCAGTACTGTGTGTCATAACTTTTATGCCAAATCCTACATAATTGCAAACTGTTTTAATTCCACTGATTCCAAGAGAGGCAGATTGATAAATACCAGCCCAGATCTGACCTTTTGTCTTTGGGGCTTAGAAACTGTATTAAGACTTTAAGACTATAAGACTTTCTAGACCAAATGGGAGTAACAGCCAAGCACAGGAGGGAAGACAGCAAGTTTAAAATGTATTCTCTGGACACAATATAAGCAAGGTAGTTATCCATAGATGACTAACTTGGGTTTTAACATATGATTTCTATTTCCAGTTAATCAGAGTTTAGTTTTTTGTTTTTCTTTTTAAGAGGAAAGTATTTGTCCATTTATAAAAGGTAAAAAGGGACAGAAATGTTAAATAGAATATTTCTGTTTCAAACTTGCACTAAAACAGATTTAGTCACCAGTGCAGTCATGATACTTTTTTTTCCACAGGTTTCAACAGTGAATCACATCCTAATTGTTCCCAGGAGCACACTGAATATTTTTCAAGTTTTGATTTATTCTCACTGGTAACTGCTGTAATTTATGATAGATTCCATTTTGTCTATCCATGCTTATAAAACAAGCACATGTAAGCAAAACACATCCAACAAGACAGAACATCGCAGTAGGAAAACAATTTGGAAAAGACAGTTACTTTAGAATGGCTAAATTTTGTGAAAGAATGGATGAAACAGTATTACAAGAAGAAAAAGAAGTATAGAGGTATTGCAATTACTACTCAAGTCCTCATTTTTGTCTTTTTGTCACACAGTCTAGTGATACCAGCTAGTGGAAATGTTCTTCAACTAGGCAGTCCAAATTTCTTCAAACAAGGCATCAGCAAAACACTTTCACAACAGCAGGTACATACACACTGAGTTCGTCAATCAACACGAGGTAGGACAAGAGGTCTTTAGTGCAGTAGTTACCAAAGGAAAACTAGAAGTAAAGTATTTTTTTTACATCAGGGAGATAGGAGATACAGAAAGTACAACAAAGCTTCAGAGGAAAGAACAACCATTATTATACTCTGAATGGACTGTCTTCATTGTGCCAGTGTAGGACTGCATTAAGTCTCTACCTCAACACCATGTGTCATATCTTCATGTGATTCATGTGACTTTCACATGTGCACCACACCTTCACGAATGACTGGAGTGGAAGCTGTCTGACAGCAATTCACCCCAAACTCACCCTTCTTTTGCAATCCATACTGCTTGTCAGTGCCATAAACAATACAGGACAGGTTGCCACCAACATCTGTCTCTCTCTATCCCGTGTGCTAACACAAGGCTAATATCATAGAATCAAAACATTGTTTAGATTGGAAAAGACCTCTAGATCATTGAGTCCAACCCTTAACCTGAGGTTAACACAGAGTTTAGACACCTGTGAGCACAATGCTTTCCCTGGCTAATGGCCAAAGGATAGAAAAGCTATCTACTTAACTATACAAGATTCTTTCTGATATCCTCCAGGAAATGCCACCTGCTGGTTCACTTTTAATTCTGACTTGGTAGGGAAGTAAACAGCCAACTGAAAGAGGCCTTGAAAGGAGCTCCAAAAATGGAAGAAAACTGGCAGAAGAATGTAATCTCTCCACCAGGTCCCTGGGCTGCAGAGAAAAGGTGTGGAACAAATCCAAGTGCACAAGCTGATCTGTCTATGCAGGAAGAATCTTCCCATCCAAAACTGCAGTTAGAACAATGTCCAACGCTACATAGCTAAAAGCAGCTGGCTAATTCTCCAGTGCCAAAGCAGCAGGAAGAGAAGGGGGCAGTCTCATACACAAAAAAACCCAGATACCTTCCCCCAGCATAGGAAAAGAAAATCTAATGGATGGAAGAAATTTTTCCACACTTTCTTTCATGAGTATCAGTTACACTTCTCAGACATCCAGAAAGCAAGAAATCAAGAAAAGTTATGAGCAAGCTTTGGCATTTCTTTGTGTCCTGAATCATTATGGAATTATGAGCTCAGAAGACAGACACACAAGAAAGAAAAAGGAGAGTCAGAAAAGGGAAATCATGTGGGATACAAGACCATGATTTAATGTTTGAAACATTTTTGACTTGATTTAGTCTCTTTCTGCTTTCATTTCTCTTGTAAAATTCAGATTTCACTAGGCCAGAGGGAGATATATTCTGTCTTCAGCTGCCTGAGGACTGTTTTTTCATTGTTTTCCTGTGGCCCACAAAACAAGTCCCACAAGGAAAGCAGTTAGTCACATGAGGTCACTTTTCATAAACTTTAAGGTAAACAAATCATCTTTAATTTTCAAGAGGATAAGGACTAGATCAGAACTGCCACTTGGCATGCAGGTATAGATCTCAGCTCCAATTCATATACAGAGATAGCAATTTTTTTGCCTCTTTCCTTGATGTCACTGAAATAAATCAAAATGTTTTCTAACAATAACTTTCACTGAATAATTGGCATGAAAACCAGGCATATAGGAAAGAAACACTGGTTTTTAAAACCAGATTTTCAGGCAGTCTGCAGAAAAGACACATAAAAACTATCTTCATGTCCATAAGATAAAAACATTATAAGAACAGTAAATTAATCTTGTGGGGTTTCTGTTTGGAAAAACACATAAAAGCTGGGTAAGATTTTCCCAGCTCCTGTAATTAAGGGATGGCTCTCATTTGTACATATATGTATATAAGTATGTAGACACACACATTCAGTACATATATGTACTTTGTAAATACACAGAGTATCTCTCTTACTAAAAGAGAAATAATCACTTAAAACATTTTGTGTCTGAAAGAGGAGAGAGGAAAATGTTGTTAATATTCAGTCATTCATCCTGACATTAATATGGTCAGAGCACCTGGCAGACTATAACAAGTACTGTGTGATCAATTAGTGATAAGGAAGCTCACTGCAAAAAAAACTATTAGGTTATATGGAATACATCATTTAGTGATGCCTTTTTCTTTTTTTCTCTTTTTTTTTTTTGTTAGAAAGTACTTTGTCAACAAAGACACTGATTCTTACTATAAAAAAATATTAAAACCTAAAGAACTATTTTTCAGAAGTGTCTTTAGATTACAAGTTGTACTTTGTATGTCCATCTCTTTCATTGTACTTAAAATTTACTTTCTGTTGAAACTGTATCTGTTGATCATTGACAGTGTTGTCAGAGGAAAGACACAGACTTCCATCTACTTGTGTCTTTCAAATTCATTAACCTGTATTTAAATTATCATAATTAGTTTTATTATAACCACCTCAGTAATTTTTTTTAAAATTTGCTTTTAGAATTTTAATCACAGTTGCTGTTCAGCTATACTTTATTACACTGAAAATAAGAGTACCTCTGGCAAATAGACTCACAAGCTCACAGGATTTCCAGCATTGCCAATTTTCTCCTGTTCTCACCCAAGAAGTTATAATAAGTGACGTATTAGTAGGAATTTTACAAAAATATCTTCAAAAGTCCTACACAGAAAAGTTCTATAATGTATCAGTATTTCTGTTTTAGAAACAATTAAGTCTTTGTTCTGAGGGGGAAAACAACAAGAAAGTAAGATTCATTGTATCCCTTTTATTTAGAAAAACCTATTTGGACCAAACATTTCAGAAACATTAATTACAATCTTACAAAAATGCATCTGAACTCAGACTGAGAAATATCATTGCTGGATAGCCTAGAGTGATTTCCCCAAAGTATTTTTGGTTTTCTTTACTATCTTGTGACAGAAATCTGTGGTATAACAAAAGGAAGAAGTCAAGCACAACACTTATAACAAGATAAAAGAAAATCAAGAAGTGAAGGATGAGGGAGAAGACTCATTCAATAATCCTCCAAATGGATATTGTGCTTCAGGAAGGAGAAAATACCAGAACAAGAGAGGAAGCACTGGCCATCTAGAATCAAGTGCTACATATTTATTCAGCAACACGATAACACTATCTTAATGCAGTCCAAGAATTTATCTAGATAAGGAAAAACCCCACCCTTAACTGTGTTTCTTGATACATAAAGAGTTGACCAGAATACATGGGGCTTTTAAAGTTTTCTGACAAAAATAAGAAAGCTTCAGTTTGCATCAATCTAAAATACAAGTCCTTCCAACTTTCATTTTGGCAAGAAAATAGTGACCCAGGTCAGATTACTTATTTGACCTGGAATGCAACATTTCAGACTAGACACCTGTACTAAGAGCACAGGATATAGAGGAATAAATTCACATTGCTGATAGAAGAATGAGAGACATCTCCTCTCTCTCTATCAAAAGATAAAATGCAGGTTGGTCTCAATTTCTTAACATTCAGCGTTAATTGAAAGCTGTTCTGCCTCAATTGGAAATGTGATCTATGGAAGAAGAGAAGAAAAACAGAACATAACTGCATATCATGTTTCATCTTTCCTCAATGTGGAGCTAAGAGAGAATAACACACTTTTATTTTAGGTAGCTTTTTTGCATGCTGCAACAAAAAAATCTACAGATTTTTAAGTAGGTCAAAGGATTTGTGTCAGATTCTTTGAAAAATACCTTGCATACACTTTTGTCAGTATTTTTTATTGGCTGCTAGCTTGGAAGAGAAGGACAATTTTCAACTTTTATTCCAATTCCTTTTTAAGTAGAATGATTAACAAAAACTTGTTAAGAAAGAGAATTGCAAGTAATTATGTATGTGTATGTCTGTGATTCAACTTTGAATCATTTTTCTACCAAGTCCGTGGTAAATTGCATGATGAAGATGGCACAAACAGTAATGCAAAAGCATAGATTACACTTCCAAAGACATTATATTCAATACTCAAAAAGGACTGAAATAAAATCAATGCACTATAGCAGTCATATTTCCAAAGAGCCGACAAAATGAAAATTTATTTATTCACTCTGCTGCAATGATTCATCTTTCCAAATATATGAACTTTCAAGTGTTTTATAAAACAAACCAGTGTATTCTCATGATCACAAAAAGCTTTGAATTTCATCATGAAGCAGAGTACTTCAGAGTAGTCATCTTTCTCAGGGCTCTAGGCATGGAAGAATATACTCTCATATTATAAGCATCTTTTATATAGCCGGATATAAAATCCACAGTGAAACAAATGGGATGATTGTGTAATTTCACAATATATATAGAATGGTTAAAGTTTGTATACTGAGGAAGCATTTACTTAGTTGATTGTTTCTAATCCTACTACATCCAAAGTTAATCCAACATGTTTTCTGCATTGTAAAGTAGATTGTCAAGATCCCGATGGTACTATATTACAAACAGTCCCATCAAAATATTTCAGGTTACCTTAATCCTTCTACAATCTGCTTGCTATTTTCTTCTGCTGAAAGCCACTCAAGTCCAATCTTGCAAATGCTATAAAAATCTTGCTGATTTATTTGGCTGCTGGGAAACTCAATAAAGCCACTTACAACTTGACATCTAATGTATCACTCAGCCAAGAAACTAAAATCCTGGCAACCACTCATTTCAATCCTGAAGATCTTACTTGCAGTGATATCTGCTATGGAACACTGTGCTTCTGGACTTATTATTTCATTTTAAAAAATAAATACAAAGGCAGGAAAACTAGCATGAATGGAATGGAATGGAATGGAATAGAATAATAGAATAGACAGGCTTTAAGCCATCATCCACAACTCTAGAAAGACATTCCAATGCTTGACTGCCCTGTTAGTAAAGGAATGCTTCCTCATGTCCATTCTGAACTTCCCCTAGCACAGCTTTGTATCACCCCCATGTGTCCTCTCACTGAATTCCAAGGAGGAGGAGTTAGCATGTCCCCCTGTACAGGAAGCTGTAGAGATCGATGAGGTTACCCTCAGCCTCTGACTCTCTAAATGAGACAATCCCAAGGTACTCAGCTGTTCCTCACAGGACATTCCTTCCTGGCCTTGCACCAGCTTTGTTGTCCTCCTCTAGACACATTCAAGGATCTTCACAACTTTCTTAGATTGTGGGGCCCAGGACTGCACACAGTGTTCGTGGTGAGGCCGCACCAATGCTGAAAACAGTGGGATGATCCCCTCTGGCTGGTCATGCTGTGTCTGATGCACCCCGGGCTGGGGTTCCTCTTTGGGCTGACAGGGCTTCTTGCTGAGCCCACTGCCAACCAGCACCCCCAGATCCTTTCCTGCAGGGCTGCCTTCCAGCCACCCATCTCCCACTTTATACCTGCGTCCCATGTTCATCAGTACCAGGTGCGGAATCCAGCATTTGGACATGTCAAATTTCATCCCATTAATCATTGTCCAATGCTCCAACCTAACTACATCCCTCTGCGAGGCATCTTGTCCCTCAAGGGAGTAAAGAAAACCTAATAATTTGGTGTCATCAGCAAATTGCTAATGGTGCATTCAACTCCTTCATCCAGATTGCTGATAAATGTATTAAACAGAACTGGCCCTAGAATTCCACCCNTGCTGATAAATGTATTAAACAGAACTGGCCCTAGAATTCCACCCTCTGAAATACATACATTCTTATGTGCATGTGAATATGAACTAATACATTCATTTATATGAATATGTGTTAGTATATCACATATATTAAATTGAATTCATATATTCATTCTCCAGTATACGAAAATAATGCAGATATTAATTAAGTTTAGATTCTAATGCTTATATCCTGGTCAGTCATTTTAGCTCCTATCCATATACAGAAGCTAAGAGCATTTGTTTTCTTTCTTTCTAATGTCTGACAAGTTCAGCCTAAAGACTGAGCAAAATAAGCATTTTCCTGCTTGGAATGCAGTTCAGACCATTCAAAATCTGACTTGTCTGACTACACCCAACTCTGCACTACATGACATAAAACTACTCCTGAAAGACAATATTCTGGGCAGAAAAAGGCCGTGCAGACTCTGGAGTTAGGTGGAGATACCCAATTTCTGATTTTGCACAGTTTTACTGTCTGATATCCAATAATACATTTTGCTACTCTTGGATTTTAATTTTTAATAACGTTAATTAATTACATTATTATTATATATTAATTATCTTAGCTAATTACTTGGAAAAACATTAATAATCTTAATTTTTAATAACACATCTGAAATTTACGCTTGCGACCTCAAACAGAAGTTAAATTTACTGGTTTAATTTACTCTGGATCCTGTTTCAAATTAGTAACAATCTGTTTGTTAGTCGGGAAACCAGTATTTGAAGATTCATTATAAAAAACTTACAACGTAACTTGCTAATTATGTGTAAACAGAAGAAAAAGCTTATGTATGCATTTACACAAAGCAAACACAAGCACTGCTTCACTGGGACCTGGGATAGATCAAACTCAAATGTATTGTAGCATTGTTCCAGGGAAAGAATATGAATTTAAGGTCCAGATTTGGGAAGGTAATTAACATATTTTCAGAGAAATGGGGAAAATTGTTTTGCTCTCATGAGCTTCTGGACAATGTTGGGATTACTTCTATAATTTAGGACTGAAAATTAGTCACTACTTTGAGCATTGAGTTCTGTCACAATTCTCCCCAACAAGGACTATCAAATATTTTAAATATTAAATATTTTCTCTGTAAAACATACTTACTGGTCTTATAGCAAAAATCTGCTCTTCAAAATCAGCTATCTGATTTGAACTGAAAAACCAGGAGAAAAAAACTTAGCTTTTAGTCAGAGTACAGTAGGCAATTTTTGGATGAAATTAGGAGTTAATATAAAATGGTTTCAGGTTCTATTAAATACCTTATTCTTCAAAATCAAGACATTCTCACTTTTTTTTTTCTTCCATTCAGGTAACTAAATGTAGAAGGTGAGGGAAAGCTTTCTTTTCCAGATTACATATTCCCCCCTTATGGCTTTAAGCTCTGTTTAAAATCCCAAAACAGAACCATTCACTGTTTTTAAGTGAGAGGTATATGCTAAATTCTACACACATTCCTAAACATACTTAGTGAACCTGAAACAATATCTTTTGACAACTAAATCATTGGTTTAAAAAATTATACAGTAAGCCCTAGTCTTGATTAGTGCAACAATGTTTCTCCTCCGTCAGCTTTGCCCTTACCTCTTACAGTTATAAAGCCTAAATCTGAGTCTGGGTTTTTATCATTAGAGAAACACTTGCTACCTTTTTTTTTTTCATCCTTTTCTGCTGTCAGATTAAATGATAACTTCTTTTTCTTTTTTCTTCTTTTTTTTCTTGCATTTATGGCTCTTCATATATCCTTTCCTATTTAATGCCTAAGGAAAAATATCTGTTCCTCATCATTAAGTAATGCTTTTTTCCTTCATCCACTGAACCTTTGTCACTCTAATATGCTCAACTTTCAAACTACTTCTTGAACTTGCTTTAACACCTAAAAGAGGAAATTACTTGATCAACTCATCTTCTGAGCTCCAAATTGATCCTTAAATGTATCTTGCAAGGAGGATTCTGCATTACTATCAAATGCTATTCCCTTTATTCCTCTAGAACACCTTCCTGCTAAGAAGGTCCTGAGTTCCCTGGGCCCAGCTGAGGTGCACTGAGACCCCTTCTTACTCTGGATATGGAGGTGGTCAGAACCTCAAGGCCTGAAACTGCTAATTTTTGTCAGAATGCTCTTATGTACTACGCAATATCCAAAGTGACCTTTTAATATTTTCCTCATTAAATATATATACACACACAGTTGAGAACATATAAATATATATATATAACTGTTACAATTTCTAATATTGCTTCAGTTTCAAGAAGTGGAGGACATACAAAGAAACTTGAAACAAAATTTACTCTACATTGGCCAACAGTGGACCACAGGCATAGGTTATTTTCAAGCTCTTGGTTTTTAAATGCTGTTTTAATTAGGTATGCATTAACATAAGCATGGGATCATTAGTGTGAATTAAAATATAGGGAAGTACTTTGATTGTAGAAGTACGCAAAACAAATAAAAATGAAAAAGGGAAAAATTACATGTTTTGAAATGGAATTTCAAAAAAAAGAGAGATGGTGTGTAGTGGGCTGGCCCTGACTGGATTCCAGGCACCCACCAAAGCCTCTCTATCACTTCCCTCTGCAACTGGACAGGGGGGAGAAAATATAGCAAAAAGTTCATGAGTTGAGATAAGCACAAAGATCACTCACCAAATACCGTCATGGGCAAAACAAAGGCGAATTGGGAATATTAACTGAATTTATTGCTAACAAAATCAGATTTGGATAATGAGAAGCAAAATAAATTTTAAAAACACCTTCCCCCCACCCCTCCCTCCTTTCCAGCTCTACCTCCTTTCCCCTAGCAGTGCAGGGAGACAGGGAATGGGTTCATCACACCATGGGAGACATTTCTCCACAAAGTTCTGCAACATGGGTTCATCCCACAGGCAACAGTTCTCCACAAACTGCTCCAACGTGGGTGACTCTGCCATGGGGTGCAGTCCCTCAGGCACAGGCTGCTCCAGCATGGGTCCCCCACAGGGTCACAAGTATTACCAGGAAGCCTGTTCCAGCCTGGGCTCCTCTCTCCATGGGGCTGCAGGTCCCTGCCAGGACCCTGCTGCAGCACAGGTTTCCCATGGGTTCACAGCCTCCTCTCAGGCATCCACCTGCTCCAGTGTGGGCTCCTCCACGGGCTGCAGGTGGATCTCTGCACTCCCACTGACCTCCATGGGCTGTGCGGGCACAGCTGCTTCACTGTAGGCTGTACCCTCGGCTGCAGGGGAATCTCAGCTCCAGGGCCTGGAGCACCTCTTGCTCCTCCTTCTCCACTGACCTTGGTGTCTGCAGAGTTGTTCCCCTCACATATTCTCACTCCAATCTTCTCTGGCTGCAAGTACCTTTGTGCAATAAATTTTTTTTTCCTTCTTAAATCTGTTATCACAGAGGCATTACCATCGTTTCTGATCAGCTCAGCCTTGGCCAGCGGCAGGTCATCCTGGAGCTGGCTGGAATTGGCTCTGCTGGACATGGAGGAAGTTTCTGGCAGCTCTCACAGAAGTCACCCCTGTAACCCCGACATCACCAAAACCTGGCCACGCAAACTCAGTACGGAAGTCTTTGCCTGACTTATGGTGGAACATCCAATTTTGCAATTTTTTTACACCTGAATTCCTAATCATAGGCTAAATATGGACCAATACTAGGAATAGAACTACAGAAAAAATCACCGAAAAACCAAGAATTTGTCATTAGAGCTCATCAATGAAGATCAAATTGTCCACACTAAACGTTCAAAGCAGATCCTGTTGTGATATGAAAGTGAGAAGGCCAAAATACTTCTAGAAAGGGAAGCTGAGCAAAAAGGTCACTTCAAACTTTAAGTTGTGATCCACAGGACAGGTACTCAGTAAATTTTCTCACGCTGTGGAAAATTACACCAGACAAAATAATTTCTTACCTTTTGAAAAAGAGATAAAAACTTGAATGAATTAAATCTACTGCTAAGTAAGATAAAAAATGACACTGGCACCACAGGCTCAAAGAAATCATCATAGGACCAATGAAAAATACCTTGATGACAGATATATAGTCCTATCAACCTAGAAGCAAAGGAGCATTCATATTTATTTTGGTCATAGATATTCAAATCAATGTAATGCTATAAACAGCAAAATTTAAACAGAAAAGCTAAAGGTAGTAGAGGGAAAATTGAATTTTTTTCCCAGTTAAGTCACAGGTTAACCAAATATATTTCTATATAAACAAATATAAACACATAACTTGTAAGAGGGAGAAAATCTCCCCTTTTAAGGCGAAAGTATATTGAGTCACTAGTTCCATATATCAACAAGAACATCTTAGGAAGTATTCAAAGATAATTGTATAATATCTGTGTTTTCTATCTGAATTAAAATATTACAGTCCTGTCTCCTACATTTTTCAACCTGCAAGAGGTACTGCCTCAACTTTGTTCAAAATTAGGTAGGTCCCTAATTCAAAACAGAGTTGACAGCCCCAAGCCCTACCATTATGAACCTACATAAGGAGACTAGGAGGTTAATTTCTTTAAATTTCATAAAAAAACATGCATGAGGTACACTGATAGTAGGACAACATAGAATCTTTCATTTATGAAGACATGTAGAGAGGAAGACCAAATAATAAAAGTGAAACATTTTTCACCACGAGGTCCCTCATCAAGAGGGACATCTTTGGGAGATTACAAATGCTTTTTTTTTTTAAATTGCAATTAGTGGTTTCTGGCTTGCACTGCTAAAAATAAAAATCATGCATTATTATATATTTCACTGTAACAGGAAAAAAAATTTCTTTCATGGTCACTTTGTGGCCAAAAATAATCCAAGAGATTTTTTTACTACGTTATGAGCTTAAGGCCTAAAGAGATTTAAAATCAAAAGACGTTTTACCTGGGAAAAGACATTAGGACAACACAGCCATACCTTTACAGACCTTTAAAAAGGATCAGAGATGCTGACAAAGCTATACATAAAAAGGCAAATTTTGTGTGAGAGAGCGCAACCTGAGAAAGACGTTATAAGAGCAGGCTAGAGGTAGATTGTAGCAAGACTGAGAACTCTAGTCAAAGAAAATCAGGAACAGGAAGATTCTCTGCAATGGCAAAATCATACAGACAAGCTTAACTTTGTTCACAATAAAGCATTTTCATTACAACATTATAAAGAGCTCATCAAGCAGCCTCAAATTCATGTTCTTCAGTACTGCAACAATAAGCACCAAAAAAAATTAATATATATATATTTCCAGAGAAACTTTTGCCACCTCTTACAAATCCAAACCTAGAGAGCCAAACTTGTTTATACAGAACAGGCACTCACCCAAACTCCACGTCAAAATGTTTATACATAGGAAGCAGGCTTGTTCTTTCAACCCCACTGAATGTAATTTTATGTCTTTATTTACAGGAAGCCCAGGGTAGCTAAAACCAAGTATGATTCAACTGCCATAGCCAACTGGGGTTTTTAAAAGCAATTTTTCTGCCACTCATTACTTCTGACAACAGAAACATTGTTTTTTTCCAAATGCTAAGTCAATTAAAAGAGTTTTTGCTGATACCACAAAAAAAAAAAAATTTTTTTTTAAAAGTCTGAGGCAAAATAGGTGAGGTAGATCTGTAGCTTCCTACTTATCTTCCTACCTTCTCCCTGAGTTCAGATTGTCTTACTAAATGGCAATATAGACACCCATTTTCTTTCATTATTGGTTTTGCACAGGTTTCACTAACTTTAGACATCTAAAATATATATACTCAACTGTCACCTTCCATTTCCAAGGATGATCCACACAGCTTATTAATCAACAGGTTATTACTATTATTAATCACATACCTTATTAAAACAACAGTTTCCAGCAGCAAGCCCCTCCTTAGTAGGCATAGGTTTAATGTTTTGCCCTGAAGTAGACTTCTAGATACCTTTTCACAAGCACCCATCTTTCTCACCTTAAGGGACTCGAAGGAAATGCTATCAAAATACTAAAATTACTACAGAAAGAATAAGCAGTCTCAGATAGGCAGACTACAGATGGACACCAATAGTATTCCCACTCATCTTCCAATACTTTCTTATTTGAATGACAGAGTAGTTTGGGTTGGAAGGGACCTTTAAAGATCTTCTAGTCCAACCCCCCTGCAATGATCTGGTACTACCAAAATTGTCTGTGGGAATTTGTCATTTCAGAGAGAGCCAGAACAGTTTCTTCCCTGCTGTCCAATGCATTATTTTTGGGATCTACTACACTTCATTACAACAGCTATCTAAATCCAGAATCAATACTGCTGCTACAGACACTAACACTTCAGGAGATCTGCTACACACCAGAGAATGGGGGGTTGAAGTGCTGCATTTTCAAATTACTTTCTTCCATTCAAATATAAATATACTAACTAATAAAATTATATTGGAAAATGTTCCCCTCGTAAGCCACTGAAACTAGCTATGCTATGTACCATGGGTCTCTGCACGCTTAGCTGATCAGAATGCTTGACCCTGAATGATAGCTGAAGAACAGCCCATTTGGTTTACTTAAAAAGTGACACTGCAGATCTTGACAAGTCTCAGCTTTTCCTTATCCTTTGAGATTTTGATTACTAATGAGCTTCTCAAAGGTAACTTCACCACTTATCTGTAAATTCCTTGAGGCAAGAAAGTAGTCCACAGCTGTGTTCCCTAGTGGCTGCGACAGTAATAACCATCGACTGGTTATTACGTGCCAGGGCTCCTGGGCTCAATCTGAAAGCCTCCCACTGAGAGATGGAAAAAGACAGAAGTAAGCAGTTCTGGCAGCACGTTCCTTAGAATAGGTAAGCAACAACACTAATATTTAGAACACGATAATGAAGTGTACGTGTAATTAAAACCCTTGCTCCACTTTTCTGTTTGCCTCATGTAAGTGGGATAACAAGCTGGCTTCAAAGTAGACTTCCAGCCATTTATGCCAACTGCTCCTGTAAAATTCAGTTCAGCTTACCATGCTTTTAATCAAGGAAGATAGCAGAAAAGGTAACTGTGATCTGAATGAATTTCATACCCTTAAACCCCAGGAGAGAACAGAGACAGTTCTTAGACCAGTTGCCCCCAGGGAAGAAAAATAATGAGGGAGGAGGCCTTAGTGACTAAATATTATTGAGCTAGCACTTGTTACTAAAATAATTATCAGCCTTGGCAGATAAAGCAGGAAATCCATGACAGGGTCAGTGAGTTACCATCATCAAAAGAAAGTCTTGCAGCATACAGGGATGGACAATCTTGATGAAAGCAAGGAACATCAGTTAGACACCCCAGGGAAGAAACAGAGACAAAAATACTCATAACAATTCAATATTCCAGTGAACAAAGTAATTTTTATAATATTGCTGTGGACTACAACAAGGAGTCCTTTTCTAACGAAGTCTACTTTTTTCTAACAAACATTTATTCTTCCCCACAGGATTTCTCTGTTCTCACTTTCTCCTTTGCTCAGAAGCCTTCTCAGAAGCCCTGCAGGGAACAACACTGAAGTCTATTTCAAACAAACTTTGATACTGCAAACTTTGTATTACTACAATATTGATTGCTAGCGCAGACCATTTAGAGAAAAATTAACAAATCCTCCTCCAAAACCAATCTGCTGAACTGACTTTGCTCTACAGGGGTTTATGGTATTCTTCAGTGACAATAAGGCTGCTTGCTATTCATGAAAATACCTAGGAAGTCCATTAATTACTACTAATTTTATCACTGATTCTAAGTAATTTGTTATCCCAAAAGTGTTTCAGCTGCCGTAAAACCAATAAAATAATTTTAGACTCGTCCATAAAAACTAATCTTATACTCTTTGTCCTGAAAATTCACTGACTTTTTAATGAACAATAAATATAATTTTAGAGAACTGGCATCTATCTGTGTAAAACTCACAGGAAAAAATTGCTAAAGACCAAAAAGAACTCCTCTTCACACTGAGAGTGTTAAGAGTAATGGCTATTTTGTAACAAACACAAGCATAGTTAGATTTACATTTCAGTAGCAAAAAATAGCAACAAATAGGAGCAACACAAATCATCAGCTCTCAAATTATTTTTTTAAAAGAGCAACAGTTACTGACATGCAAAATAGTACTGGTAAAAATCAAAGTGATTTAATTCATCAGAAAGATGGGTCAAGGATTTGAATGAGGATTTGGCCTGAAGCAGAGGAAATTTAGAGTTTAGCACAAGCATTTATCTCAAGCTCAGTAGCTTTATTACCCAATTACTGGATAGTGAATTTTTCTACACCTCTCCAAATATGGAGCAGATGTTCCAGCACCAGAAATTGCGTGAATTAGTAATGAAACACAACTCATGACATATTGTACCCAAGGGCACAGAAATCTTTTGATTAAGCAAGTATTTCCATAGCAGCTGTGCAGCAGGCAGACTAAAAGAGTCTTCACCAAGTCACAAAAAAATATCCTAATTTGTCATGGTTTGGAGAAAGTCAATGACCTAGTAGTAAACTAAATTTCAAGGAAGCTGTTACAGAACAATGAAAAAAAAACCCCTTCAATTTAGATACAGTATAATATTTGTTGCAAACAAGAATCATAAGAGAATTCATATTTAAGAAAAACTATTATTGTATCTGTCTCAGTCAGTTATTTATTTGAGGTAAAACAGATTATGAACCATTTGTTAATCCCATGTAGCTTTTAGCTGGATCTTTTCTAAATGGATAAGAACAACTTTAAAACCCAGTTCCCCTATCAAAATGTGTCCCAAAATCAATATTTACTAATATTGACCAATGAGTGGTGTTACAAATTGACCAACCTAATGCAAGCTACTGTCAAATGGGTAATCTCAAATTCTTTCAGACCACAAACAGCCAGTAACCAGGATATACATCTTAATTTCAATTTGCCTGATCAAAATAGAGATTGCTGTTCCCAAATTACACACCGGCCATGAATGCAAGTACTTCTTTCAAGGTGCCTGAATTTTCAATTTTAACTAAAAAAAACTGAAACAGATTCCTGTGCTTCTTAACTTTGCTGTTTACTAAGGCTATTTCTGGTTTACACATACTTTTCAAAATCTGTCATCAAAAAGGTTTCAGGGGACAGAAGTTGCTCATGGGAAGTTACCACATTCATATTAAGAGCAGATTGGTGGGACGGCAGAAGCCACGAAGACAAAGGAACTCATAAGGAAATCACAAACATTGGCTGCATTATTAAACCTAAGTCATACCTATAGTGTTTCATCAAGAGCGATGATGCACATGATCAAAAACATTCCATCCCCATTTAGCATCCTTATATCTTTAACATACATCAAAGCAGTAAAAACATTATGAAAGCAAAGATCATATTCAGAGGCAGTGCCTAATGTGACTCATAAGAAGGATTTTGTGCATTGAATGGCTCTTTTAATGTTTTTCCTTTCCAATTTACTCTGAAGAAGCTGTTAAAGTAATGGCAAACATGTTGGCATATAAAAAGACTCTTGGCAAGGAAGAATGTACAAGTTTGTTTTATATTTATCTTACTTCCTCTTGCATTTAGATCATGACTTTAAAATTTATCTCATTCCTTTCTTTTAGGTTTAGGGACATTAATGCCATCTTGTCAATGCTTTAAAAATAAAACCAGTGGCATTCAATGACATCTGTAAACAACCTTTAATAAAGGTCTAGAACTCAACTGGACAGCAAGAAAGTAATAAAATGCCTAATACCACTTATAGGTCACATAACAAGACAGTTTATTTTAGCTCATCTTAGCAATGACACAGCACAACTAATACCATTCCCCGTGTCCTTAGCAATAGTTTTAGAATTTGTAACACTATCAAAGTTGGTTTCAATATCTTCTAGGATTTCACAAGAACAAACTGCCTTCTCCTTATAAACATATGTAAAGCTCAAACAAGCATTATAGGTTTAGAAACTGATTTTAAATTAAAAATCACCCTTCACCATAAATATATATTTCAGTTTTCCAAAGGACTTTATAGACTGACAGTCACCAAGACAAGTGGTTTTGGTGTCAGCACAATATACAGCAGAGCTCTCTAGTGTGAAGCACTGTGGGGTTTCCCAAACCAGGGGGAAATTACAAAATAATCCCTTACGGAGCACTAGCAGACCAGGCAGAGTCTGCTGTAATGCTGGGCCCTGCACAACAATCCCATGCAACACTGCAGGCTTGGGGAAATGTGGCTGGAGAGCTCTGCAGTGGCACAGGACCTGGGGGTGTTGGCCAACAGCTGGCTGAACATGAGCCAGTGTGTGCCCAGGTGGCCAAGAAGGCCAGTGGCATCCTGGCCTGTATCAGCAACAGTGTGGCCAGCAGGACCAGGGCAGTGATCATCTGCGTGCTCAGCGCTGTCGAACTCAAATCCTGTGTTCAGTTTAGGACCCCTCACTACAAGAAAGACATTGCGGTACCAAAACATGTCCCAGAGAAGGGCAGTGAGGCTGGTGAAGGGTCTGGAGCACATTTCATAGGAGGAGTGGCAGAGGGAGCTGAGGCTGTTTACCCTGGAGAAAAGGAGGCTGAGGAGGACCTGATCACTCTCTACAGCTGCCTGAAAGGAGGCTGGAGTAAGGTGGAGGTCAGTCTCTTCTCCCACGTAACAAGGGGTAGAACAACAGGAAACAGCCTCAAAGGGGAGGTTTAGATTTGATATCAGGAAAAATTTCTTCACTGAAGGTGTTGCCAAGCACTGGAACTGGCTGCCCAGGGAAAGGACAGAGCCACTGTCCCTGGACGTATTTTGAAAGACGTGTAGATGTGGTGCTTAGGGATATATTTTAGTGGTGGACTTGGGAGTGCTGGGTCAAGACTCACGGACTCAAGGACTCAGTTGGACTCGAGGATCTTAGAGGTGTTTTCCCACCTAAATGATTCTACAGTTCTATATTACATTTTTGTGCTATGCATAGGAAAATGAGAAAAGGCACAGGGCTTAAGAATCTCCAATTAATTTTGTCTGAATTGCATATATTCCACACGCAGAAGACTTACTAGCAAAGACAGTGAAATGATGGATAATTAACATGCTTGCCATCAAAAACATCTCTGTACAACTAAGAATCACGCTGATTTGATTGCATACATAAGCATGTTGTATTACATGGGCAAGGTAACATAGCCTTCAATACTAGTTTTGATAGGCTGAAAAGCTGCTCAGTGGTTGCCACAAATTGCCTGAGCCTTTCTGGTGCCTTCCATAGAAAAAGATAATCACGATTTAGGTATGATCAGACACTGGGGAATTTGAAAGTGGAAACAATACGTTACAGGTTTCACAGGAGAAATACAACGACCACAAGATAGGGCAATAGAAATAATGCCTATACCTGATATATGGTACTCAGACATATCTCCAAAAACTTAGGGTAGTACTTGAGGATATCAGAAACATTAGTTCAGAGAAATCCTGATGGTTGGGTTGTCAATCAAAACTGCCAGAAGAGTTCTATAACCACTGAGCTACCGACAGTCTATTGTGAGAGATGCACTCCTTTCGGCACAGACCACTAAAACAACCTTGTTAAAATGGCTTTAACATATAGTGACTGAAAGATTGGGGTGAGTGACCTACAGAATTGTTCTCTGACCAAGGAAAATATTAAAGGAAGATTAAAAAACCCACAAAGTTTCAAAATACTTTTAAGATTCTTTTTTGAACTAAAGACAAGTTATTTACAATCTTTCGCATAAGCAGCTAAATTGAAAGGAAATACAGCTTGGTCATTATTCTTGATGGGAAACTTTATACACAGCTGAGCAAAATTCGAAGCTTGGCTTTATAAATATTTTCTAAAAACTAGTATGGAAAGCACTATAAATGCGAATTTTGAAATAATGTAAATGTGCATGGAGGGTTAACCTTGTCTGTATGCCACATGCCCACTAAAGCTGCTGTATCATTCCCCTTCTGAGATGGACAGGGGAGTGCAAATATAAGAAATGGTTCTGTCAGATATAGGGAAGCTTCTAGTAAATCCGAGTGGAAGTCACCCCTGTAGCCCCCCCACTACCAAATCTTGTCACGCAAACCTAATAGAATGTGGTACTTAGGAACATGGTTTAGTGGTGAACTTCACAGTGTTAGATGTATGGTTGGAATTGATCATCTCAAAGGTCTTTTCCAACTTAAATGATTCTATGAAAAGCGAAAGTTGCTTTTAAAAGACAATATAGTGTCCCATGGCAATACTGCATGAATGTGATGGTTCACCAGAGAAAGCCCAACATTCCTTTTCCCATAAAGAGCAAAAAGACATTCTGTATGTTAAGGTTTCTTGGCTATGACAGAAGGATGTTATATTGAAATGATTATCCTTTAAATTCAACTGTATGTACAGTTGAAAAATTAATATTATATGACAGTCATGAACCTCAACAGATAATGTGGTTGACATTTTCTTTCAGCAGCATACTCTGACAAATTACAGAAACTGAATTTGAAGGACCAGCCACTGAGGCTGAAATGCCTTAGAGGGAGAGAAGAAAAGCATTCATTGTATGATTGTCAGGGGAAAATATCTTCGAATTTTTATGGCTTTAGACTGTCCAAGATCAAGGACACGATCAAATACCTAATTGCTACCCACACACAAAGAGAATTAAAATAGATCAAATCCTGTTAAATAGTGTCTCTCTCATTGGTTTAGCATTTATCAGAAATTGTGATTGTTCTCTTCACAAAAATATGTACTAGGAATTAACTCAGATTATTTTCTAATTATTCCTATCCCTGGAATTTTTCATGAACCTTTTCATTTCTATGTCAAGAGTATCCTTGCATGCATGAGGAAGTGCTTGTTCTACAAATTTAAATTGCTGTGGTCTGTAGCTGCAAGGCTGGTTACTATATTCTTCCACTGATTTCTCAGAGATGATTTTTCTAATCTTAGAAAACTCATGCTCTTCACCAACCCTCAAAACTCAGTGTCAGCCTTTTTGAGATAAATAATCAAATTCCTTTACTTTGAGACCTTGGGTTCCAGTAGACTGCACTGTCCTTTCACAACAAGCTTGAAATGGAAATGTATTTGCAGTTTTTCTTAAAGAGTCCATGGCCAGCAGTGGCACAGAAACACAGAATAAATTTCTGATTCTTCCACACCATTTAAAAATGATACTGATAACATAATGGTAGATCAATAGAAAACTATATGTTTATATTAATGAAACTTTTAGTTGAGCCTACTCTAGCTAATAAATACTAGCTACTCTAGTCAGGAACAGGCCCAAATACTATTCCTTCTTTAAGTCTGTCATTACACTTTGTTCCAGACTTCCCTTTTCGAACTGCTCTTTAATCCAGCATAACCCTCATTTTGCCATTTGACAGCTTCTGCAGAAAGATGACTAGAACAGAAGAAGAAACCTCCTTTCTGCATATTTGGTACAATTTCACTGTCCCTCCCCGGCCTGTAGTGCTTAGGAACATTGTGTAGACTTTTCTCCGTACTAGCCCATGAAATATCTCTCTTAGTTTCTGCTCTATTGGATAGGATAGTCTGACTCAATCCATTTGCAGCTAGCACCTAAGCAAAAGATATAATTTAGCATTTTACTAAGGTACTAACATTAAAAATATAGGAAATTTAGGTCTGTTGTATAATCCGCTATCCCTACTTAACAATTTCCTAATTATTCCTTAATGTACCACTTTCTTTCTATGTCATGAGTGTCCTTGCATACATGAGCAAGTTAAGCCTGGATTCATTCTACCTCAAGCACCCATTTTCCTACATAATTGCAAACAACATTTTTTGTTGATTCCTACATGTGCAACTTCTTTAGTATAACACGATTTGCCAAACATTTATAAAACAATCAATATTCAGGCAAGGCCACTCAAATGCAATGTCTTCAATAAGTTCTATTTTAACCTCATATTTTATATGACAAAAATAAACAGCTTCTGCTAGGACTTGTACAGGTGTGCAAGGATTTTTTAAAACCGCCTATTTATATTTCTTCAGAAACAAGACTCAGAGCTATACATACTGAAAGGGGAACAAACAGCTACAGCTGTAAACCAATTAAAACTATCTTACAATGTTAACTACAGCAGTTACTGTTACTTCTACTGAAACCTGATTTTGAATAATGACAGCTGAATACAAGATTATATTGTCTATGTCACTGAAGTAATTTAAGAGTCTAAGTCCTTATGAGCTTAGAAAAAGGGTCTACAAGTATATAACAAGGTTTAATGATCAGATTACCTCAGAAACTGGCCAGATATTTGGACATTTTAAAAGTATTTTAAGAAATTAGATATTTCTATAAAACTAGTTGAAGAGATGAACTATACAAAGAACAAGTTTCTGAATAAAAGTATATCAGTATTTTTTTCTGTTCAAAAGAGGGTACCTTTAGCCTCACTGTAATGTGCAGAGTTAGATTATTCTGGGTTTTATTTAAATCAATAAAATGTTATCACCATTATAGGAAATGTACAGATTTTTAAGAAAACATTTCAAAGGACTGACAGAAGAGACATTATAAGACAAACAACAGAGTCTGAAAAACACAAACCAAATTGTACTTATTCAAACTTCAGTACATAAGATTTTTTTTAATTACAACAGCTTAGATCTGACTAACCCTGGAGTTATTTTATTTGATGTCACAGGGTTACAGTAGGAAATAGCCCTTTTGTTACAGAATCTTGTAATAATTGAATGCATCAAACCATAGCAGCACCAGCTTCCTCACCTATCAGGGACAGAAGGACTATGAAGTATGCAGAGACACTCTCTGCTGTGCATTTGTGGGGATTTGAAGTTTGAAAGGGACAACTGTCTCAGGAGCACTGTGGCCCAGTTGCTGCTTCCCAGCTGCTACTGCTCCCTGTCTAACAGCACTGCACTAATCAACCAGCAAGGAAGAGGCAATCTGCTGCCCCAGACATCAGGTGGTGCCCTGGCCCCGCAGTAACGCCCGTGTACTTTCCCAGCATGCACACTGCACTCCTCCTCCCCCTGCCAAGAGTGCCTGAACACTTCCAGCTCCTCTTCTTGCTACTTCATGCCAGTGGCCAGTAGAACATCTTATGTGGAACTGTCATGGTACCGTGGCAAGTCATGGCACGAACAAGGAAAAGCACAGAGAAGTGCAATAAACTGCTGTCTCTGAGTGCTCCTTCCCTACTGCAGGATACAGATGTTGCTTCAGTTATGTTGGAGGTACCCAGAGAAACCAGCAGCCTGAGTCTACAGATGCAGGACTCTGTTTCCAGATGGAACTGGATGTTATAGAAGTCAAAAAGCCCTGTTTCTATTTCCAAGAGAGAGGATGATCCACTATTGCAGATGCTACCCTGACATTCTAGAGCTGGTTGTTAGCTTTCTTCTGAAGTACAAAATACCTGCTAACTTCCAGTAAGACACTTTACGGCCAAATAAGACATCAGTGTTTAGAAAACCAAAATAAGAAGATGATAAATTAAACAATTGGGTGCTTTTGGTATTCATACTGCATTATTATTAATTTTGTCTCCGACAAAGCTGCTCTCTGCTTCTACTTAATAGCATTCTAATTCATAGAGATATTGCAAGAACATCTATATTTATAATTTATTATTTGTTAGTTATTTATTTCTCTTCCCATCTCAGGCATCCAAGGTACAACTTATGAAAGACTATGAGGAGAGTTTGTCCTAAAAAACTGTGCTAGAAGTTGGATTGCTTCTTCCAACACAAGCACTAAGACCTTTCCAAGGAATCAAGAAGCAAGATTGAATGAAAGAATATGGTTCTTCACAGAATGCGCAGTTAAGATTTTGAAATTCTTGGCCTAGAAATGTTGCAGGTGCTTAAGGATTTCATAGGTGCAAAGAGGGACTGAAAAGACCAATGAAAAAAAATCCTCTGAAAAGTGCTAGAAACCCAGAAAACAACTCTGGCTCTGACATTTCCTGAGCTGCAAAGTGTCAGAGGACGAAAGGGTATATGCACTTGCTGTGTTTTCCTATGCATTTGTTTCCATTCAGTCAACCAATATTCGGTCCCATGTACAATAGCAACTTCTATATACCTGCACAGAATCATTAACAAAATAACATGAATTAAGAATCTTTTCCGCTTAGGCCAATTCAACTTCTCTTTTAAAGTTCTACTTCAATGTGCCAAATAAAAATATTTATGGGCTCATTTTATTATTTGGACAAACCCAAGTGTTGCCACATCCATTTCTTGGCATGGCTGCAATAAACACACTAAAATTAGGATACGAGATAAAATTAAGCACTTTGGCAATTGAAGTTGGATTATCTCAACACTGAATTCATTGCCAGCAGTGGACACAGCAGGGAAAAAACAGTGTGAAATACTTGCAATTGAGTTCACAAAAGTACAAGCAGCTGTCTGCATGCAGAGCATCTTCTATTGTGTCTCAAAATACAAGGAGTAGAGTTCCTTTACTGTGGCAGCACAAAAATAAGTAAACTGACAAAAAGAGGAATTTAAAATGGGGAAAAAAAAGAGGAATATTAGGAAAATGCTGTGGAATTCTATCTACACATACTATTAAAAAACCCCTTGTACAACCATTTATCAAAGCCATGAAAGACAGTATGGAAAAAAACCCAATAAAATGCAGGAAAGAATACTTAAACATAATTTAGATGATTCATTTTTTGACAGCTTTAATTTGACTGTAATGATTCAGATACACATGCATTAGCATAAAAGTAATAGATTTTCATCTTGAAAAGGTCAGATAGGATTATTTTGGTCCCTTTGGAGGGGCTTCCCCGAGAAACTCCTACTCATATTTTGCTGCTTCCCCACAAATGCTACTTCTATTTTTAAACTCAATGGACATGAAACAAAACTGTTTTATGAGTGTTGTGACTAGTGGAAATTGTCCCATTGGTGAAAAAGCAGAACATAACTGGGAAAGACAGGGAAGCCTCTAGTTCTCTAATTCTCAATAAGATATGGGCAAATATGAAAAAAAATGACAAAAAATAATACAGAAGTACACAATGACCACAAATAAATATATTTTATCTCTGTTTTAGTAGGAGTATTCTTAAGAGTTAAGATTTAGATGTAAGAGATACGAATGTGTGGGAAAACCCAGAATTTCTGAGGCCCTAATTCATATGGGTACTTTTCCAAAGCCCACTAAAATTCATGAGGAAAACAACTTTTCAGAAACATTTTTTTAATCATTGCTAAGTCACCAGTTTTTCTAAGTTATTTAAACAAATTATTCTGGTATTCCATCTTTCAGGCTTTTTTTCTTCAAAGACTACTATCTCAAGCAAGTTTAATCCATCTCTAGTGGGTTACAATTCATCTTCCAACACTTTAACTGCAAAATTATCTTAGAAGAAGGCATTTCTTCATCTCAGTTTTCAGTGCCAGATTATCCTTGTTATACCTAAAGTGAAGCTGAAACCAATCCTCCATGTATTTCCTATGGGAAGACAAGAATGACAAAGACAACTGGGAAATAAGACCTTGAGGTAAACATACAGGTTTGAGGTTAAGGAATAAGAAAGTATCATATCCTAATCATAAACTACTAGACAATGAAAATCAAATTGGATCCCTGGGGTCTGGACTAGGACACTCTCTGAATGTAACAATTCTGGCAGATGACCTCGTGTCCACCCTCTGCTGCTCAATTAAGGTTTCTATGGCAAACCATAGCCATGAGAGGGGTTGAAAGGCTGAAACTGAATCTCATGACACTATTCAGGGGTATTGCACTAAAGGACTTTCAACCAGACCATTTCCATCCTTTTGCTTTCACAATGTATAAACAACTTTTCAAGAAACCACAAGCTCCAACTGCTTACAAAGAACGGTGGTAGGTGAAAGAGAGTGAAAGCTCATAATTACTTTACAAGCAGTTATTTCTGCACTTCTCATCTGTAGCCTCCATTAACATCAGTAAGCTTCTGATTTTTTGTCTAGTCCCTTTTTATTTTGTATTTCTTTTAAGAGAAATCAGCAATTTAATGCTATTAGTGATGTATCCTCCTAAACATGTCACCTAGCATGATGCCAATTTAGGGACTCAATTGCTTGGAGGATAAGTTGAAAAGAAATAAGTGTTCTGAAGCTGTGGGAAACATAGTATGTTACCCTGACCATGCTGCTTTTTGGTTTGATGCTGATTTGAGGCTCAGGGGAACTCTTGGAGGCTGTGTTAAACACTGTGTTGAATTAAGCAGACACTAGAAAGTGGCACAGTCTGGACTCACCTCCTGAACAGTTTCAGAACACTTTTGTTCTTTTCAACAGCTCAGTTGTATAGCACATAGGCTTTGAAATAAAAACTGAACTAAAAAGTTATGCAGCAGTGTAACAGAGCTCAGCACAGGCCAGGACAAGATGACCCATGCACGTACTTAGGGAAAACATACTTTTATAGGATTTATATATGCATGGAGTAAATCAGGAGATATTTAAGCTCCAGCTAAATTAACATCCTTACCTCTAGATTTTGAAATCTCTGCCAAAATTTTAACAAAACTTTACTTCCATTTAAGTTATACATACACTACAGGTTAAAATAAGGCCTACAATATTAATCATACAAATTTGAGAGCATTTCAGAGTGCCAACCCTGACGAAGCAAACAGCAGGGCAAGGATGGCAAATTCTCCAAAGAATCAGTGTATGTTTTTTGCTGCATTTCAGCAATATGTTGGATTTGCTGTTTGCTTGTATTACGCAAATCAAAAGAGCACTCTCAAAGATTTGTCTCAAATGTTACTCTCCTCCTTTTCATGGGATATAAACCCAGGATATATACCACAGATAACTACTGCCAATCAACATTACTGAAAAGCAATTATTCAAAGATATTAAAGGCTAAAACTTGCATAATAGCTATTTAGACTACAGATTCGGCTGGACCAAGGTGCCTTTGAATGAAAAATATATACACATACAACAAAACATGGTGGTGCACACTTCAAGGAACTGACAGTTGAAATGACTGACCTAACAGATAGGTAAACATGTGACAGACAGAAGGAAAAAACTATGAGGTATGTTACAAACTTCAGACAGTGTGAGAAGTCCCATAATCCTATGACTGTACATGGATGCAAGAAATTTAAGATTTGCTTATGATGTCAGGAAGAGATACTGTTTTGCTATTGCTCACCAATCAAGTATTGGATTCAATCTCAGTGAGTGAAAGGAAAAGCATTTGCACATGGTCTTAGACAGCATATTCCAAGGTTAATACACAGAAGGAACCAGTGCTTGGGGCACAGAACATAACTTTAGCCTTAGTGATTTGCTCTAAACCTGTTCAGGCAATTGTTTATGAGCAACTCTCCAACACATCCATGCAAAAACAAAGTTCAGAGCAGAATTTGCTGACACATGGATTTGCCTTCCAGGACCAGGGTTTGTGACCTGTTAACCAGTTTGATGGATTTATTTATTTACTGTGAGCAGACTGTGCCATAGATACTCAAAAATTACTTTTACCATCACCATGGTTTTTCTTTTCAGGTCATACACTGTTTGCACACTTTTAAAAACACAGCTTATTCATGCTTCTATACATGAAGACCTTGAGAGCCATTCCCTTCTATGATATGTGTTTGTGTGCTATCAAGAAATGCAATTATTAAATGCCCAAACTGCTATGACGTACGCTGCTTAGGGACTTTTTATGTATTACTAACAGCTAGCAGACTCACCAATATATTTGTTATACGTAGTCTAAACCTGAATACTGAACATGTTGATGTTATTTTGAGCATTTTGATAGTCTACAAATGAAAAATTTTCTTCATAGAAAAAATTCAGGTTTTTCTCTTCCAAGTTTCTGAAGACACTGATAACTTTCATTACAGTCATCTTAAAACCTAAGTGCTGCCAGCATGCTGACTGTTTTGCATTAGGCATTGGTATCTCAGCTACGGTATAAATAGTAGGATAACAGCTATTATCTTCATGTTATAAGGAAATCTAGAACTGAACAGGAAACAAAAGCAATTCTGAGCTAACTGATAGTCTGGGGGTCTCTGCAATACTGATCTCTCATGACCATACCATGGCTAATATTAGCATACATAGGAACCAGTGTGTGTTTCTGCTTTAAGATTATATTCTTAAATGCTGTTACTGAGCACCCAATGCCTTTTAGACACTTTCAGATGCAGTTTGTGTTCTCACAGCCTCTCATCCTCTGAAACTGTAGAAAGGGAGAAGAGCTATAAAAGAGGCTTGAGAGTTGACTGAAACCTCTCTGGCAGAGGAATCTGCTGAGCAGGATCACCGCCATCCGGAGAAGAAACTGTGAGGCCTGCTGGACTAGATCCTGCCTATCTTGGCTTCTGTTGCTACCCTCACAATAAAGTGTAAGGGAGATGAAGAATCCCATCACACCCAGCCCGAGGATCCTGAAAACTGGAAAGAAGGGACTGTGTAGGGCTTTTTCCTGGACACTCATGCCATGCACAGAGAAGCCATTTTCTCCACAGACATTGCCACATTTCCTGGGTAGAACATGACTCGCACACATTCAGAAGGAATGCAGTTCATCACAGTATGGAAAGGAGCCAATACCTTCTGAGAGAGGTCAGGGGCTAAGCAAGGAAGAAAAAAAGATGCAGGTCTGGACAGTGAAAGGGAAATGCAAAAGTTCTGGAGCTGGAGGAGCCTGCAGCAAGCATCTGAATTCTCAGGTGACTGTACAAAGGGTCATATTTTGAGTTTGCCCTAGTGTTAACCACATGTTCATTTATTTCTATTTAATTGTGTTGTTCAGCTTTCTGATTTCTAATACTTACTGTTATAGAAATGACACACTGCCTTAATCCTTTTTTGAAATAAATTTGACTGGTACACCAATACAAAAAGACAGCTTGCCTGACCTTGGAGTTAGACACTCCTTTAAAAAATATGATCATTCCCCACTCCCACACTAAGGGATATTTGGTTAAAGTTCAGTGATATTAGCAGGTATCAGCATCCATTTATCTTTTTCCTGGAATACCAGGAGGCCAAATTATCCACTGGCATAATTTCAACAAAGTCAAGCAGATGATTCCAACAGGGAATTAAGCCATGGGCACCACAAGGCAAATTCTTTCCATCACTGAGCCACAGAACAGTGCAGATTGTTAACATTGCTTCCCAAAAGTTCTATCCAAATAATTCAGGACTTAATACAAACCAAAAACTATCCTAAAATAATCAGTTCTACAGTGTTTAATCAGCTGAGAAAAGAGGAGTTCATTTTCTTGGATTGGTAAAATGCTTTGTGATTTCCTGTGTGTTCCTGCATGTATCATTTGTTAGCAAACATTGTGTGTTCTCCTTCAGTAACAGTGTATAATTACTGAACATTATTTTAATCAAATATAGAATTATCCCCTTCAGAGAATACATATGAAATGCAACAAAAGACATGAAGAGAGAAGCTGTATTTGAAAAAATCATTTTAAACATGCTAAAATTACTCCCGAGGTCTCCAAGTGAAAAAAAAAAAAAAGACAAAAACCAAAAAACTCCAAAAAACCCAAACCCAAATAAACAAATAAACCTTCCCCCTCAAAAAACAACAACCAGAAATTCAAAGCATGTTAAATATCATGGTCAACTGTGATTGCTCTATATTGGACTCACAATGTAATTTACTCATAATTTATAAAGAAAAAGTATGCAAGTCACCTGTTCTCTGAAATGTGAGCAGCCCCAAGAGAAAGCTCACAGCTCTGCCAAAAATATAAACAGTCTTTCAAAGCTGCTTGTTAAGAAAAGGGTAAAAGGACATTTGCAAATAAATCTTCATAGTCAGACTTCTCCAGACAGCCACGTACAACTGCTGTAACGTATTTATAGAAGGTTGCTTCATGGTCACAGAAGTACTGAGTATCCTAACTGCTGGCAAAGCATTGCCCTGACGCTTAAGCCAAATGAACTCTGACAAAGATGGGTGTGAAGTATTCAGACATACACTTCTGCAGAAAACTACCAGTCTAATTGATTAGTGCATCACAATTAAAATAAACTCAAAAAGCCAATGTAAGAGAATTTCTTTCTCCCCACTTCCCCCATTTCTCTTACTACCACCCAACTGCTTGTGCTAGAGATACCACGAAAACCTTCCTTTTGTCTTTGTCTCCGAGAAAGATGAGACAAAAGAAAAAAATGTTAAAACTTCCCTAGAAGAAATGCAAGGCAGCAGTCAGGGGAATAGGGCAAGATATAGAAGACTGAGATTTGCAACTCAGTAGTCTATCACGGACCTCGTGTGAGTTCCTCACAGTAACCCAAATGACCGTTTTCAAAAAGCTATTTAAGTTCCTATCTCCCTGTGGAATCGATGGGATCCAGGTAGCAGGATCCCTTTGAGGAGCTATGTTGAGGAACACACCTGGTTCAGGTGGCGGGGCTCACAAGCTGCAGATTGAGCCGCAGATTGAAATGGGTGGGAGTCCCAGACAAGAGGCCATGAAGTGCCAACCCTTTGGGAAAACAAAGGGAATGAAGACGGATGATGCCATCCAGGTGAACGGACACTGAGAGACACAGCAGGAGCCAGGAACTGCGGGTGTTTTGGATAACAAAGGAGATGAAGACCAGTGATGCCAGCAAGGTGGATGCACACAGAGGGGGACAGCAGACGAGGACTCGGGAGGAAGAGCGAGACTGGTGCACAGGCAAACAGTGAGGATATAAAATCCCAGGGGTTCCTTTGTTGAGGGTCCTCCCCTCAACAACAGCTCAGGAGGTTTCTATGTTGGTGCACCATGAATAATGGCTTTATGGAATGAGACATCCAAGACCCTGCTCTGGGAAACCTAGGATTCATCCAATAGGGAAATCTGGTCTGACTGTGTGAGAGTGGGGTGTGCAGGGAGTTGACTAGGCACCTGTTGGGTCATTGGAGCCCTCCACAGTGAAGTTGCCTTGGTCCCAGTAGTGAAAATCTCTCAGTTGGGAGTGTGACTGTGTTGAGAGTGTTGAGAATGAGCAGACTGCAAAGTTTCATTAATAGCGAGTTCCCAATTTCTTTGTGCCTCATTCCTTTACCTGTAAAAAGGAGGAAATACCCCTTTTCTACCTCACTCACTTGTTGCCAGTTTGAGTATTTATGGACTGCAAAGAGCTCAGATGCACTACATCTGATAATCTCAGCAAAGTAGTTAATGAACCAGAAATCTCTCGTTCCACACACACAAAAAATAGAAACTCAACAAATAGAGAAATCATTATTTAGGGAGAATCACAAAAAAACCGTTTAAGTATAACTGAACAATATTTAAAAACACTGTCCAGAATCAAAATGACTTAGCATTCAAACATTTACTTGGTAGAAACGAGACTTTTGCACTGTCAAGGCATTCCCTTGAAAATGCCTGGGGGAAAAAGTGTTTAGAAAAGGCAAACACTTTCCCTTTTATGACTTGAAAAAGTGATTCGGTTTTTTTTCCTGTTCATAAATTTGAAAAAGAAGCCAGATATGATGATGAACTTTAGCAGAATACAGTAAAAAAATATATACAAATTCTTGTTATGGCATGCCTCCTTTCAAAAACCTATTTAAGCAACTCTTAAGGCTACATTGAGGGTCTTTTTCATACACTGAATAATCTTAGTCTTGACCTCCTGCTATAGAAGTTAAATTTTCTAAAACTAATTTTTAATATTAAATTTTTTAGTATGCTGAAATCTATTTTGCTTATTACTGTTCCAGGTTCATGTGGAGCTTGGATTTTCTTCTCCAAGCAAAAGGGTAATGTCTAGCTTTTCCAGTCTAACAGCCTTCTCAGATGTAAACAGCTTGCACATCTAGAGATGCCCAGAGTTTTATTTCCCTTTACCTGGGGCAGTGAGTTCCTCTTCAAATACACTGAAACTAGTAGACAATGCCTTGGCACAAGGGTAAAGAAGGGATCAGGCAAACAAGCACCACTCCAAAATAACTAAAGATTATGCTGGTAGTTGAAGGCACTCTCCATTACCATTACACTTACATATAGCAAAGTGAAACTGCAAGAGCTAATGCTGTACTGAGAATTGCACCATTTTAACTCTGAGGGATAACTGTCCCAATTAAACAGTGGAATATGATGAAAAACCTATTAATTGAGCCCCTTCAGATTGCTTCTTCTCAGCAAGGGAATTTTCTCTGAAAAAAAATACTTTTCTCCTCACAGATGCTCCTACCGTGGAGCAATTAAAGTCTCAAGAGTTATTTTTCTCTACTGGTTTGTTCTCAGAATTGCTCACAAATTCTTCCTCAGGAAGACAGGGAACAAAAGAAATTTCAACCTGAAATTTATGTATAATAATCCTAATATGTTACAAGCAATATTAATTTTAAAAAATTTCTGTATTACATTATGACAACACAGGATACTGCATAATAATGCAAAGAAATCTAAAAAAACTACAAAGCAGGTTGGAAAAAAACTAATTGGCTTCCATTCAACTTTGAATTTAACCAATAATCTTGTATTCAGTCTTGCACTTACATTCAGCTATGACTAGCAATGCTTTGACATATTTAGTCCAAAACATGTGAAGAATATATTTTATGTTATCCTTTCTTTTCATCTTATATCATCATCTCTTGTATTTCAATATAAAACAGCAAATGTGTTTAGTCCCTTGGGGAATTAGAGAGGCTGTACAAACATTCCACATCCTGTTGGCTGTTTCTATCCAAGCTTTGCTAATGATGACAAACCCTTTGAAGTTATTATAGCTCTGGGAGAGACAGACGGTCTTTATAGAAAAGCCAGCATTTCAGAAAAAGGAAAAGAAAATTATTTTTTCGTGATTGGAGCCAAATTACAAAACAAATTTCCGATTTAAATCTGCTGGTTCTTCTCCAGTGTGTCAAACACCAAGTTTTTGTTACGGACAACCCTGGGCACTACTGCAGTGCTAGTAAAGCTCAGGTTGAAATGTCAAGGATTCTGGGATGTACTTGATGACACTATTCATGAGACTAGTACAAATAAGCACTCAAAATCCTGTTGGAAAAATGCAAAATTTAATTTTATAAAACTGCACATTTTGATATGTAGATTCAATAAATAATAACTTATCATCAGTAGTCATCTATTCCATTTTGCCAATTTAACATTTCTGCCTTAACATATTTTGCAGTTTTATCTAATCCTTATTTAGTTTAAATATTTCTGTCAATTTCCTCTAGTACTATCACAGAACTAAATACATTTCAGTCCATCTGAGCTTTATCTGAAGTCCAGGTTATCTGCATATCTCAATCATTCACGTTTGAAAATATAATCTTAAAGGCTCTTCCGAACTTCTTTCTGCATATCTCAATCATTCACGTTTGAAAATATAATCTTAAAGGCTCTTCCGAACTTCTTTCTGCATATCTCAATCATTCACGTTTGAAAATATAATCTTAAAGGCTCTTCCGAACTTCTTTCAAACTTTAGTTGCTCAGATAAAATCATTGACAGAAATGATTCCTTCCTTCACTTTTCTTCATTATCCTGCTTGGAGATACAAAACTCAAAGCCAGTAGTCAACTCCAAATGTACAGGAGCAGGCTATGCAGTGACGCAGAACACTCAAAGCACAATTCTTGGGTATTCCACAGACATCAGTTGAGTAATGACAGTCTCTCAGCACTTTTGAAAACAGTATTCATTCTACAAGAATGCTGATGGATCAGGAGCCACCTATATCAAAGACTGTGCTGCTGCAATTCATATTTGCATTGTACGGCTCTGTTGTGCTGGATAAAAACACAGTGAAAAAGATATGGACAGGACTGAAGTAGATGAGTCTGAGCAGGAAAAGTAATCCTGAGGTAAATGACTAGAAGACAGAAAAACAAGCCAAAGATTCTAGGGCAAAATTGCTAACATTTTTCTGCCATTAAAGGAGCTCTGATGTTAGAAATACACTGGCTTAAGGAAGGGGTTACATACACTGGCTTACACATAAGAATACAAATGCTTATTCTTATAAATGAAGCCAGGTCCAGCAGAGGTTGCAGAGGACTATCTGCAGAAGGATTTTCCCCTCCTCTCTACACTGCTAGGAGCACAAGAGCATCAACACTCACAGGAAAATGATCGAAGACCCCTCACCTTTACTCTGGTGTTCTCCCTCACCCTCCCCAAAGCCTGATGGTATTGCATGGGCAATCCCTCTGTAAGCAAACAGTCCACTCTCTGCATGGACTGGGGAAGGCACCACGGGTTGGGATGCAGGTGCAGCTCTGGACGGTCTCTTACTTCGCTCCACAGTCAGCAATCACATGCAAAGTAATAATCCAGTGCTCTTCTATCACATAACTTCAGCACATTTCATGCAGCTGTGCCTTCCCTACGCAGTGCAAACACTTTCTAACCTCTGCAGAGAAACAAGGCTTAAATGGTTTGAGGACAAAATTGCATCCTTATATCCTGCACTGAGTCCTGCAAGGCTGAGTTTTGGAGAAATAAGAGATTTCAAACTCCTGCTGTCAGAAATACTCTCTTTTGATAGATAAATAAGATTCCAGAGCTGTCAATCTGGCACCTCTTGCCAGGATGGAGTTTACTTTTTAGGGCAGTTGTAATAAATGTAATGTAATAAGGTACTAAATCAATCATGCATATTTTTGGCTCCTGTTGTTCACATGCTAAGCTGTTATAAGATAGGTGGTTATATAACTACAATTTTAACCCTTAAACTTTAAGTGAGACCAACCTTAGAGACACATGAATAATCGGGCCTGAAGTACAGTCTCTTACCATACACTGCCAGTCTAATTCTACAAATTACATTTATTTTTCATGTTTCTTGCCAAGTGGAAAATGTAACCCATGGGAAATAACTTTAACATTAACATCCTTACAAAATTCTTCAGATTTATTTTTCAAAATCCCTCAACTATTTTATATTGAATTTAACATTTTTGATCCCCTTCCTGCCTGTTTCTCTTATATCTGCACCAAAAAGCAGAAATGTCATGCTTGAAAGGAAATGCAGGGCTGTAAGACAGAGAAGGACAGAGGAAAAAAAAAATGAGAGGAAAAAACCTCCAAAACATTATGTACTTTATGCTTCCCTAGATGCCACCTCTTTTTTAAGATTATTGAATTAATAGAGGAGACCAGTAGAGACCAGTAATGAACACAAATGACCTTGGAACCTCCACAGATGTCCTCATCTCTCCATGGAAGAGCAACAGCTCTCAGCACCTTCCTGTGGTTTCTTTGCTGTAAACTTGTGGGAAGGAATATTGAAGCCTCCAGGTCTTATGACCACCTCTACAGCAACACAAAAATGCAGCACATGGTGCTATAAAACGAAAATGTTCTCTGCTCAACCAATTCTGATTACTACTGGTACCTTCCATTTGCTCCTCAAGTTAAATCAGCCATAAATCACCCTTCCCCTTATCAACTGCAAACAGAAATTGCAACAAACCTTACAGAAGTCAACAGAAGGGTATCTAGGGCCCAGTCAAGTCCATTATGCCTTCCTCGTGACATCTTTAATTATTTTTGTTGTCATAATAGCTGGAAACCGTTAGCATCAATGACCTACTTAATATGTTTATACTGCAAATTGACCACAGTGAAATGTAATTTGTCTCTCAGAAGCCAACACAATTAATTGAGCCCATAACTTATAAATTCTTCATTTCTACTGTAAGCTCACAGAATGTAACAACATATACTCTGATACGTACTGAAAACAGTTAAAGGTAAGAACTAGATGTGTTTTGATCTGGGTGTTGTCATTAGGTTTGGAATTTAAAAATGTCTGATCTACACTGCTAAGAAGGTTAATTTAAAATACTATCATCTCAAAAGGGAAAAATATAGTAAGAGGTTTAAGACCCTTTTTAAATATAAGCACTGTTTATCCTGATACTCTGAAGGAGGCAAAAACCCTGTGGAAAAACAGAACAAAGCAGAGTCTCATGAAATTAAGAGTTAGTGTCATACAATGCATGCCAATGAGGCACAAGCACAAGGTACAAGCTGCCAACAGCTGGCTTTTATGAACTCCTAGTGTTGACCTAGGAGCTCATACTTATCACAAATCTATACTTCTACTGTGCATCAAATGGCTGCAATTAACTTTCTTCCTATACATCCTGCATACACGTATATTTGGTTCTTTTGATGAAATCTGTGTGCTTTTTTACACTGAAAATCATTGTTAATGTGAGCTATTACTATTCTTGCAGCACTGGTTGTAAAGTTACCATTTTCTCTGCTTTACTTCTAGCTAACAACTCCTTCCAAAAAAAAAAAAAAAAAAAGTCATGAGGATTCAGGTATATATAAGTGATAACTTTGAAGATACTTTTAGAACAGATCAATTGCCATAGTTTTGTATTGATTAAATCTGTGTTTACTGATTGACTCCAAAGTTTTTAGTAACCTGAAATTAGTGTTTATGGACAGGCATGCTCTGAGTTAAAAAGAAACACTAGAATCAAATGAAAAATTAGACTTTCCAGAATGTATGTCTGTCTTTAGCTGATCATTATTTCTGGTATTAAAGTTGAGAGCCCGTTACACTCTTGACAGGTTATTATAAGCAATGAAAGCAGCTTCAAACTAAAAATCTTACATATAAAACTCAAACTGGGAAGAAACCCACGTAAATTCATAATCTTTCATTCAGGTCAATATGAGAAGCAAACACTGAGACACCTTCTTTTAGGGTATTAGGCTTCTCATTTAAGAGCAGATTATCTTATCACAAGATTAAAGGAAATGAACAGTTTCTGTCTACAGACAAAAATTTAGGGATTTGTTCCACTCTAAATGATTTCCATTTATCAGATATTTGGTTACAACAGTTCTTTCTAGTTGTATTCTACTTGGTATATGTTAATGCAAAGACCATAAAACAGATTCAAATAAATCAGAAAGAACAAGGTATAATAAAAATACCCCACGTTACATACATGAAAATCAGCTAAGTACTATTTTGGTTTCATTCTCTAAGAAAAAAAAAAATAAAAATTGCAATGAAGAACACTTCTCCTGTATCCAGGTTTGTTTGAGATTTGGGGGTTGTTATGTTCACTCTCTGGAGTGTTCTTTAACGAGTGAACTGCTGGGAACACACCTAAATCAATTCAACTACCCTCCCACAGTAAGATGTAATGCTTTTGTCCTCTGTATCACTTCAGCTGTTGGACTCACCACTGGGGGATGGCAGGACCTCCAAACTCACAGCACGTTGCACTTCACTGGCAGTCTCACGGCTTTATTTCTGCCAGCCCATAGAGCAGTTTCAACTCGCTGTTGCCACGAAACCCCAGGGCTCTGCAGGACCATCTGCACTAATGCAGAGCCTAGGAATACCTAAGAAAAATTCTCTCAAAAATGTTCCTGTCTTTTTTTTTATGGTTAACTCAGAAAAGCTCTAATACTATGTGTAAACTGTAGATGTGCAGCAAGTACCCTGAGAGCCTTCTCTAAATATAGAATCTACGTGTTTAACATAGAAATGGAACTGTTACTACATATAAATATATTTCAGTATATTAAAATAGAAATTACAAGTGTCATACAGTACAGGAAAGGGTGAATAAGTTGAAGAATTACCCCACGCTAATTTAATTTCCAGTAATATATAGTTCATTATAAAGTCAATATCAGAGGTTTAAGGTCTAAATTAGGAAAATTAGGACACTAGGAAAATATCTCCTGAATTTGGACTTAGGAACTGAAGCCTTGTGACAGGAAGAAACTTAACCACTTAATCAAAGCCTCTCTGTTAGACACTCTTAAGTGGTCAGAATTTGGTGTTATTATTGAAAGTCAAGAAACAAAATGGGACTATTTTTCAAAGATGTAAAGAATTTATATATCTACCCCAAAAAACAATGAGAACAAAGGGGTTGGAATGTGCAAAAATAACATACTTATCTAGTCTAGACATGAGTGTAGGAACTCAAATGTGAATAAGTAAAGTGAAATTTTGGCTAATAGAGACATGATTGCATCCCTAGTGGCTTGTTTTTTTTGTTTTTTTTTTCTACTTCGATCAACATTTTTATGAATACATTGTGCTTTTTTTGGCTGGGACAGAGTTAATTTTCTTCATGGTGGGTGGTAGGTGGCTGTGTTTTGGATTTATTCTCATCACAGTGTTCATAGTATAGAGATGTTCTTGTTATTGCTGAGCAGGGCTTACATGAGTCAAGGCCTTTGCACCTTTTTGTACTGCCATGCTGAGGAGGAGACTGGGAGTGGACCCGAGAGGGGACAGAGCTGGGACAGTTACCCCAACTGACCAAAGGGATATTCCAGACCCCAAATGACCAAAGGGATATTCCAGACCATATGACATCATGCTCAGTCTAGAAAGTGGGTAAAGAAGGAGGACGTGGGGGATGTTTGTACTGATGGTGCTTGTCTTTCCAAGCCACCGTTACATGTGATAGAATCCTGCTCTCCTGGAGATGGCTGAACACCTGCTATCCCACAGGAATCAGGGAATTAATTCCTTGCTTTGCTTTGCTTGCATGTGTGGCTTTGGCTTTCCATATGAAAACGTCTTTATCTCAAATAATGATTCCTCTAGCTTTTACCCTTCCAGTTCTCTCTCTGATCCCACTGATGAAGATGAGAGCAAGCTGTTGCATGGAACTTGGTTGTTACCTGGGGTTAAACCATGACAGCCATTTAGCTGGGTAAAATTAATTATTTCATCATGCAGAACAACTGATTGGACGTGATACTGAATCCAGAAATTTTTTTACCAGTATCTCATAACTGTAGGTAGGGTGCAATGAGAGTGCACACAGCAAACAAGGACAGGTAAACAAGAACATTTGTGTGAGATAAAACTATTTCATAGTGATATGAAATATTTCCAGTTTAAACAGCTGGAAGTATAAGCACGAGTTTTTTGATATCTGGGCAGTGTGATTCAGAGAGTTTGCAGCTATGGAAAAATTTGTTTCTAAAACAGGAACTGAAGTAATAATTTTTAAAGCAGCTATCACACTCTAAGGACAGTCAACATTTGATACTAATTTTAAAAATACAAATTGCATTCTGGATTGTAGAAGGATCTTGATGGGAGGCAAAGACGTGACCTTCCGCTTAACATCCCTTTTGAAAACATAACTGCTTCCACAGACATAGTGTGAAGTGCTGCTTGTCACGACCCTAGTTTCAACACCATACCATAAATTCTCCATGTCCCATCAGGGACACTCACTCCATTTTCTTGTAACCAGAATGAAGCAGTTATGGCATTAAAACCCTTCATGTTTAAAATTAAAATAAACACAAAATATTCACCTTTTATTTTTTCTGTTCTGGCAAGTATTCCTACATGGCTCTACACATGAACCATTGTCAATAGCCTGCTCTGAAGACGATGTTCTGAATCACACTCAACAAAGTGATCCATGATAAGTATTAGAGACACATTGAAGAATTCACCCTACTTCCCTTCCCTTAATTAGTGACAGGCTGGAATTGATAGCTTCATAAACCATTCTAATCTACTTTCTTAAAATGTGTTAAGCAGTGATAAAAAGCCTTCCAATTTTTTTTTTAATGTTGTGAATTGTGGAACTGCAGCCACTTCCTTCTCATTAAAAGAGTCCTTTGTATGCCCCAAAACCACAAAGAATAAGGCATCAAATTTAGAAGAACAGCTGAAAATGTCTTGTCTGATTTACTGAAGTTGTCACTGAAACTCATCAGCATTCTAGAGCACACTGTATTATAATTTAAAAAGCCCTTCAGCAGCACTAACAAAACACCTCTTGGGTATTCCTGTTCAACAGAGCTATATGACAGACTATACAGAAATCCAGCTCTTACAGCAAGCCAGTCACGGGCAGCTGTTCCTCCATATTCCCAATGTAATAACAGTCCACAGAAATCAAAAGAAAAACTGACATGGGGAATCTATTTGGAGGGAACAAAACCAAATAAACCCAAACAAACCACAAAATAAATGAAAACCCACCTGTCCAACCCTCGTTAATCAATACCTAGAACTAAGAAAGAAGAAACAAATAAGAGTTCAAATCTACGAGAAGGTGACTGAACAATCCCATGTGGGAAAAACCTGGAAGCAACTGCATACCCTTCTGGTGAGGGCAGTGGGGGTGGTCCCTGCTGTGAGATGCACATTGTGTTGGTTATAAATGCAGCTATCTTGCCCTGATCACTCCATATGGGATTATAAAATTTCAGTTTCAAAACAATGCATAAAACTCCTCTGATTGGCATATTTTGGATGCCTTTGAAACAGGCTGTGAATTCCTAGTTCTTGGTGTAAAATAAACAGTTCTAGAAGAATACATTTCCCTATTGCAGTTAATACAAATTAGCTATTTTACCAAAAGAAATAACAAAATATCCCTTTACACTCATATGCAGTAACATAATATTTCAGATTTTTCAGACACACCTTAAATACTTCCTGCTCTGCCCAAATTAATATAAACACACGCAGAAAATTAACTGGCTGGAACAGAGCAAAAGTGGCACTATGCACTACAAACACAGATATTGTTTCGTCCCTTGAGAGACAATAATGTGATTTTTGGGCTTTCATAGCAGCTTACTAAGTCTGCAAAGGACTGTGAATCTGAAGATAGGGATAAGACAATTTTATTGCATTACCGTAATAGGAGTAATTAAACAATTTTCCGTATTTTTACACAGATCTCAGTTTCATATTATAAAGTGAAATATAATATTACAGCTCATACAGGATTTATAAAAGCGTATTAAGAAACGTTACCCAAAACAGTAGGGTTAAATCCTGTAACCATTCAGTATCTACACCATTTTCCTAATGGAATCATGAATTTTCTTTCAGACACTAAGAGCGCCGATCTATCTTAAAATTTCAAAAATCCATTTCTGCTCCCCAGTGATAAATTGGTTATTGAAACAGCTGGGTTGGTGCACAAATAACACTCAGATGTTAGATATCCTCCCAGCTCTTGAAAACATGGAAGCCTTTAAGCTTCAGCACTTTAACATATTCTCTGGAGAGCTAATATAGGAAATCACCAGGAAAAAATCTGGGTACTGGCTTCAATGGCACCTCAGCAGAACTTTTTAAAGCCCCATAGTATGGAAATTACTTGTATCTGACACTGCTCTGGCAGCCCCTCGGGGGTTGGGGACATGTTATTAAGTTTAATTTGCCCATGTAGAAAAACTAGCTCTGCAGCTGCTGCTATAATTTAAACTTACAGTGTCTGAATTTTAGCTTTTGCATTTTAAGACTGTTTGCTTTGATTCAGAGAGAACAAGGAAGAGTGAAAATCATTATTCTGCCTGTCTGTGAGCTAAGGCAAAAAAAAAAGGTGGAGTGGATGAGGGCATTTAATGCATTCATTTCATTTTCACTCCCAATTTGACATAATAATACAAACTATTTAAATATTTGTGCCTAAATAATTTCAGTGTCAAGCAATACAAAACAGGCAATAATAAACCTGCATTATTGTCTCTTCATAGTTGTTGCAAAGTGTGTATTAGTATTAAATTACTGTGAAGTCTCTGCATACTTCCACTTGTTTGTATTTCTAAATAAAAGTAGCTCGCCTTGGTTTTGGAATTTAATAGCATAAGATCCTCAGTAGATTTATCTTCAGCTATGTCTGTAAACCCACGCTACTTCTCTCAGCGTCTCCATGCAGCTCTTCTCCACATCTGTGCTCCATGCTACAGTGCCCTCGCATGGACACCAAACACCTGACAGGGGAAAGCGTGACACCACCCAAACCGGTGCCTTTCATCCAAGAGCCACCAGGTCAGTTAGCAAGCCACGGCAAGGCAAGATTTCATAAAGGCGGCTGCCTGCTACCTGACATCACTCATTACAGCAAATGTTTGTTTTCCTATCCAGTCATTACTGAAATCACAGAATTTTAGATAAAGGCAGAGTTACAAAACTGTTCTGGTGCAGTGATTCACAGCCAAATCATCCTCTCGGGCATTTCAGTTTCAAATTTATCATCACAACTTTCTTAAGCTATTTCACCCTCTGCAAGAACTGTCTTCAAATCAAGACTCAGCTATTCCAGGCTCCACCATTTCATACTCACAGGCAGTGTAAAAACCAGGCTGTGTTCTGTGCTGGAAGATACTACAGTAACTCTTTCAGCAAGTTATATAGCTACTACTACTTTGAAGAAACAAACAAATCCGTTTGGTTTTTTTTTTTAAGTTCAGCTTCTCAAGGCAATAAAAGAATGAACAAACCCAACAGGAAAAAATTACATTTATCAACACTGTGCAAATATTTATGATGGACAATCAACATATCCAGTTGCATAAATGCTATTTTATCGCAAGATGAAAATCTGTTTAAGTAGAATTTTGTAGGCCTGTGTAAAATAAACAATAATTTAAAACTCACCAAACACAGTCAAAATACTCATGTCAAGGGCTTATGCATTTAAAGAAAATTTAAGGTTAAACAGTAAGCCTAGAACACAACAAAGCTATATTTTCATAAAAGCTTGCAAATTTAAAGTAGCAGACAAACACTGGTTTGACCCTTTCCCTAAACTGCATATGTTGTACCTGTCAAGAACCCCCATGATATCAACAGGGTCACCTTTTACAAACATTGAAGTGTTTAATTGCTGTTTTGGCTATAACGCAATAACAGTCTTGTTAAGAGTTCAAAATTTGAAAGTAACCAGTTTCTACAAAAATTAAATTTAGTTACAAAAAGTTTAAATGTACCAAAGCATTAAACAAAACAAAGGGAGAGCACTAACATAACTGTACACTGAAAATCAAACAGAATTCCTTATGAACTGACTATTACAGATCTTGAGATAAGTACTAACCCTCAACAGAAGTGTAAATGATAAAGCAATTTTCTGTAATTCATAATTTTTCCTGTGATCTGTATTATTATAAAAACATGAACAATTGGGTGGCACTGCAGGTGGAAGAAAGGTGATCTGCTGTTCAATTGCAAATAAATTATTTGGATCATACTTTCAATGCAGTACGTTTAAAGCAATTCATTATATGCAGAATAGGAAATACTTTTTAAATGGTTTTTTTTGGAAACTGAAAGTTTCTGACATGGTAACAGAAATAGATCTAATTACTCCACTGGTTAAAGAGAGAACATCTGGGATTTGACTGACTAAATTTAAGCCATTTCAGCAGTCTGTAAAAGGAGAAACAGCTGCAAAGGTACAGGATATTTTGATCACAAAGTGGGCTACTCTCGGTGTGTAGCACATACAAATTCAGGTACAGTTATTCAACGTGCTTCTTTCCATTTTGTGTTTTGCCATAGAGCATAGTTAAAGCTAGAGAGGTATTCCATTTATATATATATATATATATTTGTGCAAGTGTGTGTACACATGCATATAATGTGTGAGATACAGTAATGTTTAGCAAAATTTTTCAGAACAAGGAACACAATACTCACAGTTTGAACCAAAAGGTTAAATGTCTGCACATCTACACTCAATCAAAAACAGGGTGAGTAAATCTCACCCTTAAACTTGTTTTCTTATAGAAAAGATGCTATTGATGTTACGTTTCATTTCAATGTATATTTTGTACATCCATCAGAGATAGGGAAACTTCACTATGAGTTTTCAGCAACAAGTTCATATTAAAAAGTGTCCTGTGTAACGATTTGAAGTATTACTATCCTAAGGAAAAGAACTTTAATTCTAGTAAAAAATGTACTGTCTCAAATTTAATGTGGGGAAATTACAACTATAGCTCAGACACTACTATTTTCTGAAATCTTTTTATACACTGATTCTGTTTTCTACATTAAAATGCAAAAAGTCTACAGCAGGTGTTAAATATAAAATAAGTAAAATGCAGTAACGAAGTTAAAATGAAGACTTTAATTTAATTCTACATTCAAGTGACAAAACCAATTTCACTAATTGCAATTATAAGATCTCTTTCTCCTTTGCATGGAAATGAACCATTCTTGGAAACAGACTCAAGGAAGGTGGCAGAAGTTCAGGTAAGACAAATAAACCTTTTTAATCTAGTGAAAGGTACACTATGAGTAGCCATTGGAAAAAATATTAAGACAATTCCCTGTCATATGTATGCTTGCAAGACAAAACACTAGGCAGTTTTCCTTTTCATATATCAAAAATACAAAATGTTCACATGAAATGATGGAAAGCACTGTAGATTTAACTAATTTCCACATATATAAAACCTCAGCACCTATCTGAGCTTGCATTTATTTGATCTGAGGTTCTTCAAAACTAATTCAGGAAAGTCCCAATGAATTGCAAGAGGAACCTTATCACATTTGAAAGATTGCAGATTACAGATTACAGGGGGAACAGCTGGAAAATTATGAAAGGGAAAGAGTGAAGTATGTTTTGAAACTCAAGTAGGTATGAATTCTGCTCTTTAAGTATCTTCCACTTACAGTATTTACTCAGTCGGTACTTCAAGAAAGATCAGATTTCTAGCACTGGGCAACAGATTGAAACCTCTGGCAGATATTGGAGCTCATCTGGTTCTCCATAAGATATTAATTCCTAAGGAAAACATTCCCCACAAACAGAGAGGAAACCACATCAGACATCAAATGTCTTACAAGTGACATGGGGGTTCGTTGTGTGGGAACGGAGCACTACAGATATTACTCAGTCTTGCATCTGTATCTAATTAAATTTGGGTTTGAAGCTAAAGAGAACAGCAACATTTATGTCCAATGCTGATCAGTCTGGACTTACTAAGTGAAACTTAGTTGAGAAACAGAAATGGACTTTTATTCTAGGTAACAAAAAAATTATATCCTGTAGACTCATCAGGAGACTGCAAACAGATTGCAAAACTCTTCAGATTTAATAGATTCTCTTGATAGACCCTTGATGTTACTTAAAATTGTATTTCGCAGAAAAACATATTCTCACAAGATTAACATCTTCATTCCCTACTGGAAGCATTCAAGGTAAATATTATGCTGTGGCGTAAAATATAACTTTGAAAACACCTTCAAGTGTAGAGTGCAAGTGATACTCCAGCAAAACCCTTAAAGTATTCCATGGAAACAAAGTATCAAGTGACTTCTCATAAACCATGACCTAGCCTTCACATGCTCCTCATACTGAAAATGTTCTGAAAAACAAACCAGGCAAGGCAGTTCAGCAGGGAGTTCTTCTTACCTTTCAAAAGCCAACTCAGAGTTCAGTTCTCTAGCCCAATCCCTTTTCTGTAGTGCATCCTATATGAAGCGATGTGGTAGATGAAGAAATATTCTGGAAATGTTGCAGGTAATTAGTTTAAATGCCCCAAATAAGGAACTTTTTTTGGGTTTGGGTGTTGGAGTCTATTTTATTTGGTTTGCTGGGGAATTTGGGGGGGGGCGCTTTTTTTTTTTTAACAAAGTGCTATCTCTCAGAATTTTGAGATTCACAATTCTGTAAGCTACAAACAGAAAAGTAGTTCTTAAATGCATCATTTTGAGAAAGTACTTCCCAAATGTACTAATGGGGATACAACACCTTAGCAAAAACATTAAAAAAGCCTATATTTCAGAAAAGCCTTTTCTTAAAACAGCAACAATACAAGAATACTAACAAGAAGTCATAGGAATATAGCAGGAATAATAAACTATAAAATGTGAATGGATCCTGTCACAAGATTAAAGTATGATTACAGAGAGAAATTCTCCTATATGTCTATTCGTTTCCACAATCAGAGCAGCTGACACAAAAAGCTCACTGCTAGTGAGCAAAAAATAAAACACTTAAACTGTAATATTTATTCTTAAGCCATCTTTGAAATTTGGAGAACAAGTAGTAATGTCATACTCCAAAAAAAAAAAATCACACTCTGAATGAAACCATTCAGGGCAGGTCTTTGTGGAACAGGGCAAAAATGTGCAGGACTCCCATGAACTCACCCACCCAGTACTGCCGTCAGAGATCACTGGTGACATGAGAAGATGGCAATTTCTGCCAAGGAAGGTTATCAGATTCCTTTGTAATGAGGAGTAATGCCGGCCAGGAAGTATTAGCATATGGGTCATCAAAGGCTGTCTTTGGAGGGGATTAACATTTTTGCTACACAAGCCAAAGCTAGCCAAGACAGCATTTTCAAGCTGTTATCTTTTACTCCAGAAATGCATCTCCTGTTCTACTATTAGCCTTTCAAATAGTATTTCAGCAAGAAAGACTTATTCCCTCTGGTTTTGTCATGGATTATTTGGCTTTAGATGATGTGAAAACAGACAACTTTCTCCTCAAAGCAACATAGTGCTAAATTTTAGACTATCAAGCTTCTTTTGATTCTTTCAAATGATAGGACTAGAAAGTAGAACTGTTAAGCACTTCACCTGTCAAAAAAAAGCAAGACTTGTATTTCATTTTAATGTAATCTGGCTGGTACCTTAATATAATATATCTGTAAATCCTGAAGAAATTCAGGTCAGGCTGGAAGAAGCAATACAGGTTAGCATCTAATATAAGCAATGCTGTAAAGTCACATTTAGAAAAACAATCAACCCTTGCTTCAGTGTTGGTGTTCACTAGCTGTAGCTAGGAATATTATTGTAAGAAAAGTGGCAACATCTAATAGTATATTTAACAAGGTATCCTGCCACAATAGCTGTTTTGTTTTCAAAGAGATACAAGATCCCCTGTGGTGAAAATAGACAATTTGACTTCAGACGAAGCACTTACATTCCTTTATCTCTTGACTTGCATTAAAAATAAAATGAAAAGTACTAAACCTAGAAGCTTTATTACCAATGGTCATGAAAAAGGAACTGGGGGAATTTCCTCAGCTGAAGCAGTACAATACCCATTAGAGTCATGGCTGTGTCCTAAAAAACTTGGCTGTAAAACACCGTTCTCCTCTTCTGTCTGTAGTGCTGCCATTTAAATAGTTACTTACCAGCCAGAGGACCCACATTTTGGAGCTCACTGACCTATCACAGAAATGTACTGGGTTTTTGCATTTGTAAAGCCACATCCCTAAGACTGACTTAGAATTTACCTTACCCAGTCAGCACACTGAAGGTAGTAGAAGAAAAACCTATATTCTCCTCTCAAAGCAGAATCTCCATTAAAAGTATCATAGCTTTAAAGAAAGTTTGTCTCCAAATATGTTATTTACCTTAGATCACAGTCTAAAAGACACACAGTCCTGCTCAAACACATAGCTGTAAAACCTGTTCATAAAATGATCTTCCCATATTTCTTGCCTTTCCAGAATAAGACTTTACAAAGCAGGGAACTATTTAGAAATTCCTAACACCAAACTAAAAATACTAGAACATCAGATAATCTGTAAACAATAGCCTGACCAAGTGGCAAGACATGAAGGAAGAAGAATCAATATAACCCTATTGACAGAAATGCCAAACCTCCTTACAGAGCCAAGAAAAGATGGATTTCAATTTCTTTCCTATTATTAAGTGCTTTAATTACCACCAATTTGGCTTGTAATATCAAGAGCCAATTTAACTGGCATAATAATCACTAAATGATGAAGGTTTTTAATTGAAAATTTTGTATTATTCCTCACCACAATATAAATGGAAAATAGATTGATTAAACTATCTAAAAATATTACACTATGAAAAAGAATAAAAAATATTTTTGTCACTTGCTCGTAATGGTAACCAAGCACTTCTACTAGAGCATGGGAATCCCATTTCAATCAAACAAGAGGAGTGATCCTTGTGGAAGTAAAGTTGCTGCTGAAAACATTTAAACTTCCAGAGACTTCTTATGTACAGTGGTTCTGAAGACTACAACAACAGGTTTTTTTTCTCCTGGGGACTCCTACCTCTAGTTAAAAGCTCATTGACATCCCTGTAGCACAAATGCCTAGAGAATCAGTCCACTTCAAAGAAAATTACCAGAAGTCATTCTAGCACTATTATTTTTAGGCGACTGTCTTTAAAGTGGTCACTGATTTTTCCTGGATATACCAAGTTTCAACAATATTAGCCAAAAGTATTTCCTACAGAACAGGAGAGGAATTCACATCAGGCAAAATATTTCTCCACAGATATATAAATGCAGCAATAATATCTAATCATTAAAACCTATATACCTCTTAAATTCATACAATCTTTTAATTAATTAGAAATCTGTTCTATTACCTAGATATACACATCATACATCAAACAGTAATCAAGGAGAAAGCATGCTCTATGACTGTTAAGGAAGTTGTTAAAATACAAGAGTATTTTTAAATCTCCCAATAAATATACGCTGAGTATAACTTTTACAGTAACTAATTTCTTTTATTTGCCAGAAGGACACATATACATATAATTAAAGTTAAAAAAGGGGAGCTTTTATAGTAACACTCAAACTTCTGATAAGCTCTTGACAGAAATACCACGAAAATAAACTGTGTTGATTTTTAAATTGCTGACATGGAATGTACACTAAGTACTTTCTTTTAAAATTCAAATACTTCACTGGACATTTGCAAAGGACTTTCTTAAAATTTTATGATTGACACTTTCTGATAGTCAAATATTACCTAAAACAAGCAAAAAAGGAAACGGTACTGTAAAATTAGATACAAAGGAAGTAAATCAAAAAGAGTTTTGCTCCAACAGCTGTTACCAAATGCTTATGGAAAGACACACACTGAAAAATTATATTAATAGCAGCTGCAGATGGTTTTAAAATCCATCCATCCATTACAGCTAAGTGGTCTACGTAAAACTGGTGGTAACAACAGCAAAAAGACACTGCAGTGACAGAACCCTACGTGCAGCAACAGAAGCTCCTCAGAGACCAAAGCTCTGAATGGGTGATGGAAGCGAGTGGAACCACAGCTCACTGGCACGAGCCTCAGTATTAGACCATGATTTTTTGGCACGTACTCTTCAGCCTCAGACGAGTTCAACTACATTTCAGCGGAGTGAAATAATTTATGAATATGACTGGTATTGAAAACTTGTGTAGCTTCCAGTTCATAACCCTATCTTTATGTCTTATAAATCAAGCAGTATAAGAAATGTTGCAGCTACAAATTTCCATTCTTGCTCTCTGTGGAACTACTTGCTATTTTATGTTATTATCCTTAACACAATGTATATAGCATAAATTAACATTTATGCTGTAAGTAAGTCTTATGTCCTAAAAGGATTAAAAATTTTAATTTTTACCACCTAAAAAAAATTTCCTGAAGTTATTTTAGGGTTTCTTCAGTTTGGGGTGGGAAGAGGTATGTGTGTTTGTTTTGTTGGTTGGTTTTTTTGGGGTGTTGTGGCTCGGGTTTTTTGTTTGTCTGGGTTTTTGTTGTTGTTTTTGTCATTGTTTTAACAAACGAGTAAGAAAATCCTCAAACAAAATTTCAGAGAAAAATAAGCTTAAGCAGACATGCAGGTATTCCCACAAACCATTCCTATGTCAAGGTTTGGGAAAAGAAACATAGCTGACTATTCCATTTGCAATCCTAGAAACATATCAATATAAGTATAGTTCTCTTTAGAATGTTATGACAGCAGATCTGCTAAGAAGACAAAGTTTAATAAATATTATAAGCCAAAGAGTCAGAAAATATTACCAGATGAAACTTATTAAAGGATAAAAGTCCTTGAACAAAACCAAGTTTTAGAATACTGTTTTTCAAAAGACTTAATTAAATATATAATTGATTCTCATCAGGGAGCTATGGACAAAGAAAGAGAAGTGCCACAGTTTTTGATGAAAATACTTGTACTGGTAAGTGAATTACTTGTCAGTGGAATTGTGTGAATTGTGTAAATGTCAGAGAAACAAGCCATGACAACCGAAACCTGAATCATATATTCATCATTCCAGTTCTGTTTGCCATTCCATTGCAAGATTTTGAGCAAGTTGGGACACGTGAATGTCTCATATTCCACACCTGCCTTTGGGCTGGCTGATAAATTCTATTTAGTTACTAAATTTCCCCATTGGTATTACAAGTAGGTGAAAATGCCTGCTGGACTATCAGATAATTTGCCAGATGAGAGGGTGCTATAAACTATTTCTTACAGCAGCACACTAAGTACCTGCAGTCCCCATTGCCACAGTGCTATCCCATGAAAGAGAACGAGTAAACAATTCATAAGCAAACAACTTGAAATGTGCTAAAGTTTTTAAGTTATTTCACCGTAATCACTGGTGTATTAGAAATGTCAAGCCAGCCATACATTCGTAATAATGAGCCATCAAAACCAGCCTAATTTATAATGCAGTTATTAAATGTGGGGACAAATAATTAAGATCAAATGCTAAATATTAAAACTTAAATCTCGAAATGACAAATAGAAACTTGTGTTTCAATCTGTAAGCTTTGCAATAAGAGAGACAGAAATCAGGTTTTGTGAAGGTTTCAAATCCTGAAGAGCATGGCTCTATCTCACTTCCTTAAATTTACTTTGGAAAAAAAAAATTAAATAAAGGAATGGTTATAACATCCAGGGTCCTAAGATATTAAGACAAATTTCAGTAAGTTGTGAAGGAGAATTATCTGGGTTCTAGTCCATCTGATTTTTAAACGGGACATTCATCAGCAAAAATGTCTACAACTTGCAAGTTAAATGCAACTTTAAACAAGCTTCTTTCACAGACGGTTTCTATTTATTGATATGGTCAATTCTATTATTAATATTACTAAGAAGCAGACATATTCATCAGCAGTATGCAACATTCTCCAGCAAACGAGAAGTTGGTGTGATCAAAAACTCACTGTTTTTGAAAACAACTCATTGAACACTAATTTATGAATGAGCAGATTTCCAGATTTAGAAAACTCCCACTTCAAAGCTATTCAAATTTTAAATAACTTTTTTTTTCAGGTTTTATCTTTATGTCATCTTGAACTTTTTTTTTTTTCCCCCAGTTTTAGATAGGAATCTTCAGTGTGAGGACAGGTTGTTGCACAGGCCAGTATGTCAGCTTCCTGTTTAAATAATCTAAAAAGCAAAGTGACCTTAAGCAATACTTTCTTGGTTACAGAAACACTGTGCATTCTCTTGTAAGTGTTTAACTAGGTAGAAAAACAGAGTCAGAGAAGCCACAATGTATAAATTTACTGAGGCAGAGACATATTTAGAACTGAGGGATAAAGCTTTGGTCCCTTGAGAAGGGAAAATAGATACATAAATAAAAAGCAAGTTTCAGACTCATTGCTATCATTTTCCTGGCACCAGAGCGGTTTAAGCAAATTTGCTCAGGCTATCATTTACTAAATATCTGGATAACACTTAATTAGACCATATTATGACCTGTTCTTTAGGTTATGCATATAAATAAATTAAGAAGTCCAGCCTCAAACTGGTTCAAGTCAGCAGTCCTCTCCAACGCCCTTTCGGTGCTCTTGTGAGAGGCCAAGATACTGGTGCAAGTCCATCACTTCTCTTCCATGCACCTTTCGGTCTGAGCTGTTTAAACTGAACTGAGAGGTAAACAGCATCTCACAAGTTTTGATCCGAAATATTTTTCTAATCTCCATCTATCCAGAAGTTTACTCCTGCTATGAATGATGATTTGAGTTAGACTTTTCCAGCACCAGGAAAGAGGTTCTAACCAAATTTGCCAAGAGTTTAATAAGCATTACAGTTTAATTAGTCCATTTATTTTCACTTATAGCTCCACATGAGAACAAAACACACACTTAAGAAAGATACACAAGAATCTATCTTCTACCGAATGATCCATCATCACTCTTGAGTGAGAGTGTTTTCAAAGGTAAAATTTCAAAAGTGAAGTACATTTACCAGAAAATAATGAGCATCACTTCAAATCTTTATAATAATAATACTGAAAGTATATCTAATATTATAAGCAGGAAAGAAGAAATGCATCTTGCTATTATAGACCAAAACCTATTTAGTAGTCTTTGATAAAATAAGCAGTATGTTTGTAATACCAAAACAGCAAAGCAAAGGTGAATTAGCAAAGAACAGCCAGAAAAGACAGTGCACAAAAAGGGGAAGGATTGTACCCCAGAAAAAGACTCGCAGAATGGATACAGAGAAGAGAAATACTGAAGAGAATGATGTTGGACAGGAAAATAGGATGGGAAGAAAACAACAGAAAAAGAAAAAAAGTTGTTTAAAAGGTTTACGTTCACGGATAATACCACACATTTTTTCTGGATACATCTTAGTACGGTTTTCAAATTTGGGTTATTTTACATTGGCTGGAAATACCGAACTAAAGAAAGGTCTCCTCAGCACATTTTCTTTCAATCTCCCTCACTTTCCCTCCCTAAGTATGCTCTGAATGAAACTGAAACGAATTCTTTGATGTGCGGGAGAGAAAATGCCAGAAGGTCAAGAGGCAGCTTCACTGTAACTGCTTCAAGGAACACTGTGTTTCTGTGTTTTCTTTTACAATACAACATTAATTTAATACTGAATTTCTCTTACAGAAATGGGCCACTCAGCATATTGACTGCAAAGCATCTACTAAATAATGGGAAAACATGCTGCTGTGCGTTACTGTGTATATACAAAACAATATCAGGTTATGACAATTTACACCCAAGATTCTGGACTACAAATTCTGTAAGGAATATGAAAGAAAGTGTTGAAAGTATTTAACAAAAATCCAGGATATGTGTCAAATCCTCACACCCCATTCAGCAGATAAATTCATCTATGTCCCATTATAAACCTGAAAATCTTATACACTGGTGTTCTATACAAATCCAGAATAAATAAATCCTTTATTGTGGATCTTTCCTGCCCTTCCTTTGCTCCCAAATAATTGCTTTCTTTAACGCTCTCTTCACCAAAAATAAATACAGACTCAGCTTAAGCTGAAATAGAAGTCAAACATGGCTTGAATCTCTTTTTTCTTTCCCCAGCTCATACAGAGTTCCTGTGGTAGATAGAGCCCATTAGCAGTGCATGAAAGCAGATAGCTCAAAGCCCACACGGTTATTCCTGGATTTAAATACAGATTGGAAATGAATGTCCTGTGGATAAATGTCTGTGAAAAACACAGAGGAGAATAAGTGCTTGGGAGATTAAGAGATTTACTGTAACCTCTGTGAAAGCTGAACATTTAAAGGGCAGGAATTCTTCATTTTTCGATCAGCAAATTTAAAGGGCCAGAGATTTATACATTATCTCAGCAACTAATTAAAACCCTCTGTATGTGTGTCCACATATGCATGCATATACATATTTGTGTAAATTAGAGGATGCATATTACTAACAGATTATAGGACTATTCTGGTCAGCAACATTAACATGAATATTAGATTTCTTAATTTGCTTAAAGAGCATTTTGGCTAGTTCATAAAATCAGTCCAGTTGGGAAAGACCCTTAAGATCCTTGAGTCCAACAGTTCTCTGTGATGCTCAGGATTTCTGACTGAACCAAAGGCAAGTAATTCCTTATTCTTATTAGAACAATACATCATCAGTAAAAGAAACTTCAAATATAACTTGATTTTACATTTCACCTCTTTTTATGCTTGCTTTATCATTTTTATTATTGGGAAATCTAAACCTAGATATGCTGAGGAAGTGCTATGACAAACCTGCTGGATGTTATTGCCATTTTTTTGCCCTATTCTTCCCTTTAAAGCAGGAAAATTGAAAGAACATAGAAGTTCAAGTGTCCAAACAACAAAGATTTGTTTCACACCAAAGGTTAAATATAACAGTCACATGCCTGAAGATTTGCTCTCCAAATAAGATGACGCCATGCACGGACAACCGCATATACTGAATCCATCCACTGCGTGACTAATCCTGGTCATGCTTTGCTGTTTCTGAAATTATGAACGTTCAGGAACTGCAACACACAAACAAACCTCTGAAGTGGAAATGTGACTGCAGAATATTGCACGCTCTCCTATTTTGCTTGAGTGCCCTGCCTGAGAAAGGCTATCCAGATCTAGGAGACTCTCAACATTCTCTATGACCAGAGTCACCAGCTTGCCTCCCCTTCATCTGTCCCTGTCCTACATTGCTCCCTTTCAAACTGTAGCCAAGGGCAATATTCTCATAAATATCTTTGATACAGCAAATCCCTAAGGATTCTAGCAGTGGGATTCATGTAAAAAATAAACACAATCACATTCTTATGCATCTGATCTCACCTCCCAAAGGCATTTTAGAAATCACAGATCAAGCCCCCAATTATTTACTCAAAAAAAAACCCTCCCAGAATTTGCCAGCAGTGGCTTCAAACACCACTGAACTTCAAGGTAAATTAAATATTCACCTGGGCTTTTTTTCTAATTGCAAAAAGCCAAGGATGTTAGAATCTACTATACCTGTGGGAATATTAGGTTTTGTATGTTAATAACTGCTGAACAATAAAAACTTGTTACTTTGATCTTCACAAAGAAGAAAAGGTAAAAAAAGAATGCTGTAAACTTCTGAGCAACTCTGTAAACATCATGAAAATATATCTGCCAAGAATTTCAGTATTCATAGGAGTAGTTCGGAATGAAGCTGAAACAGAGCTTCTGAGGGAATTATTTCTTTGCAATTTAATTTGATAGCAAGTTATGTCTGAATGCCAATGGTCACCAACAAAGAAAAGCAAAGAGGAAAAATGGCTGCATATTACAAGGTGAATTTAGACCAAAAAACTCCAAAGCAATAAACCTTAATCTTATTTTTGATGCTACAAGTATTTTGTGCTATTCATAGTATTATTCTAGAGACTTCACATTCCTTCTGTCTTACATAGTGATAAGGGTAACAGAATCCCCATCCTGAGGACTGCCAACACAGTTAATATAATATTACCATATGGTATTAAAAAATTCCACACACATAATGATCCAATTAAACTGGTGGTAAAAGAACAACTGATGATATGGCAATACACAATAAATATGCTGTAGGTCTTTTTACACTCTAAAAGATTTTTCTTCTAGTAAAGCACATAGAGTTAGGGATATTTCTCACATATTTCTATGAGAAAAATTCCAAGGCTTACCCAAGGCCTTCTATGCAAGGAAACCTGGATTCCTCAGAGGAAACTGCTCAGTATTTTGGTGTTAAAAAAATATATTAAATAAATTGGGATAAATCTTTCTTGTGCTGAGTCAGGCAGAAAGGGGGTTTTGCACTGTATCATCTCGCTAGGATTTATAGGGGAAAAAATACAATGCAGAAATGTATTTTCTTTAAACATAGTTCCAGTTATGAAGAACTTTATTTTTGTTTTTAACTTGTGTAGCATGGAAACATTATTTTTAAATCGTGGATTAAAAACAAAGCAGAAAATTCAAGTATCATATGAATTCAAAAAGCTGACAAATGCCACAGCTGAACTTTGAAGTCTTAAACCTGCTCAAAATCAAGCAGTCCTCAGATAAGCATTTCACTGAGGTTTTCCTAAGATAAGGACTGTGAATTCTTTCCCCAGGGTTCCTTGAAGAAGAAGGAGGAAGAAATGAGAGAGTGGCAGATCAGGTGAGAGTACTGGTTTTGGGCATATATCTTTCACTTTGCCAGCTTGCAATGAAAGAACATTCTAATTTGTGCTGGGTAATTTACACCAACCTGCCAGCATCTGGCAGAAGGAGCCCACCATCTGAGTAGGAAATGTATGCACCAGGCATTCAAATTAATGTGACATGAATTCTATGGAAATTTATGCTAATTACCTTAATTACTTCAAGATGGTCAGGAAGCAAAATACATTCTATTTTTTGTCAGGTCTTCAATTACTTCAACATTCAGGACAAACAGTTCCCTCCCCTATTCCGTAGTCATCCCCACAGTTGTTCATTTACTCATTGTAATAATTTTCTATATTTATTTTTACCTCTGCAAGTAAATCCTATCCTATAAAAGCGAATTTTCATGCCTGATATTCCCAATAATCACGAAAAAGCACTGACCTAGCCTCATCCAAATCCTACTATCCCCTCATTAGCCAGTCTCCTCATGTCACAGCATTGATCCCCTTTCATTCTGCATAAATATGAGTTTGTCCAGGGGTTTGTGCCACTGTTCACAGGGTGTTGTGAAGGGCATTTTACTACCAAAGAGAGCACTTCTCTACAGGAACCAAGGCCTTCTAAAGTTTTCCATGAGATTAAACAGTATGAGCCTGACCTCACATATTGTTGCAGCAAAATGGTCTAGTAGGAAGCTGCTGCTGGCCTGATTACTGCCCTCAGTATGGGTAATGTGCTGTCTTTTCCATAGGGCTTCTTTGGGTCACGGCAGGTGCTTTTTAACCTTACACAATATCGAGAGAAAAGGAGCTTTAGGCTCATTTTGTACAAAAAATTAACGAACTGAGCACATTTCAAAATCCTGCTGTGCTTTGTGTATATATTTCTGTCTGTTTTGGTTTCAAGAATGTTGTGAAATGCTTTATTATCAAAGGAATATAAAGGATGAAGCAGATATCATTTACTTTTTTCTCCTCCCTGCCCCTCTGAAGAAACTGTTCCATAAACTCACCAGCTCTGCCATTTTGTGTTTGCACATGGTGCTGCAGCCAGCACATTTGAACATAACATCTACAGCAGGTGAACTGCAGAGCATGGAGAGTTCTGTCAGAACACATTAACCACAAGCCCTTTGGATGTCCACAAACAGTAAGTTAGGGTGACAAGTCTCTTTCTGGGCAACTTTGGGGATCAAATAAGCTTGAATACTCAAGCTTTCTGTGATGACGCTTCATAAAATATCCACAGTTAGCAAAAGAAGAAAGCAATATTATGGAGATCATTCTCCAAGGAAATTTAAAAAGAGTGGCTACAGAAAGGAATGCAATATACCAGGGGCATTGTCATAGCACTGTATAGTAACTACACCACTCCATACTCCCAGTGGAAAAAAAAATTCCTGCATATAGATACGATGCTTCACTAACCCTAACAACAACTAACATAATCCTGGAGATCTGTCGGAAGCAAAAACACCTATCCTTGATAAGTGCTGATTTACATCAGTTGTTAAGTATACAAATACTAATGTCTGAGAGGCTTTCTTGAGCTTATTGGTTAAAAAAATCTAAATATTTAAGAAAAGAAAAGAACCTTACACCACACTGTGAAAGAGCAGGTTTTCTGGACTAGAAAATTTGCAATAAATAATGCTGAATAAAAATTAATAAAAACTGAGTTAGAAGAAATGTAGCTCATCTTTCTGGAGCCATTTGAGAAACTTTATTCCTACTGATGTTGACTTGAAATCATCATGAATATAACTTCTGATTTGGCAAAATAAACACATATTGTTGGGAAAATTCCTTTAAATTATAAATTACTGCAACTCTTCAGAAAAAGAAAAAACTGAAAAAACCTAAAATGTTTCTCTCTTGAATAATACTGATGCAAAGTATAAGCTTATTTATTTGTTCTTTCTTTAGCTGTAACATTGTTTGTTTTCATAATCTTTTAATTTGGAGTGTTCCTAAGACCAGAGAAGCTTGCCACCATTCTTGAAAGAATTTATTTCAAAGTAGTAATTCTTTAAATGCCAATGTTGCAATTCTTAATAATACATATTTCTTAAAGCTTGGCAGCTCCAGGACCTTTTCTTTGGCTTTCTCAAGCATATTTCATCTGTTTGTGACAAGGGTCACTAACATCAAAAGAATCAGTGATAAAATAAAACACAATACAGTGAATTACTATGGCAATTCTTTTTTCTTAAATATTTCAGGGTTTTAAAACATTAGGAATACTCTGTTACTGATGTCTTGTACTTTTGAAACTGGATTATACTGATGATTCTAAACAGAAAACTATGTTTTCCTCAACATACAAAAACTAAGTTTTAATTAATAATAATTTAATTTCGTGATGAGATGTGATTGGTGAGAAAATAAAACACCATACAAAACAAAACAAAAAAACCCACAAAAAACTACAAATAATTTTTTTAAGGAGATGCTTGATCACTCCAGTGTTTACATGATAGAGTCTACTGTTGAGATCTTCAATGGTTCAGATTAAAAGCTAATTTATTTTATGAAAAAAAGAAAGTTTGAATGGTTATTAATATTGGCCTGCAATGCAGATCAAGTCTGTCTTAAAACATCATTGAACAACATGATATCTGTTGTTCTTTACTGCATCCTGCAGCACCTATTCTTCCCTCTGTCACCACTAATGACAGAAATAAAGGTTTAAAAACAAGACATATGTATACTAGTAGCTTTGTTCCTAGATTTCCTCTTTTAGAGGACAAGAATTTTATTTTTATAATCTTTAACTGTAGACAGACTGTAACATGGATCAAGAGCAGTTGTGAGTATATGCTAGAGGCAATGTGATAAAAAAATAAAGATACTAGAAAAGGCTTCAACAGTTTGTTTTACATTTCAGAGCCTTTCAAAGAATACAGATTTTACTGTATTTGCTTTGCTTCTGTCAAACAACATCAGCATCCTGACATTCAGAGTGGAATTTTCTTGGCTATTTTTCCTTTTTAAACACATAGATATGAAGAAAAATCTAAGCCTTTGGCTATATATATCTTGCTCCTGCCTGATGTAAATTAAGCAAGTAGGCCTCTGAATCTTTAAAACTGAACTTTTCCCGGTGTATTTTCTACAGAACCTTAGAAGAATTCAGGTGGAAAGGTATCTCTGGAATTTACTTAACCTCTTACTCAAAGCAGAAATCATTTAAAGGTTAGATCAGGCTGAGTTCTTAAAATCTCCAGAGAATAATTTCTACATCCTCTCTGAACAACTTATTCCCGCACTTACCCATTTTTACAATGAAGTTCTGAACACTTTTTTTCATATATCTAACCAGAACTTTCCTTGCTGCTCTTTGTGATGACCCCCTCTTGTCCTTTCACTGTGTACACCTCCTCTTTAGAAACTCCTCCAGGAAGGTGAAGACTGCTAAAGGACCCCCCATTAGCCATCTTTTTCTTCACAGTAAATAAAACCAACCTCGTCGACTTCTCTTCGTGAGTTATGTGCCGTGGCAACCTGACCATCCTAGCGATGCTGCTCCACACTCACTCCCTTATGATGGTGTCTCTCTTGTACTGGAGGCCCAAATCTGGGCCTGGTACTGCCCCAGTGTGTAGTTAACGAGTTCTGTTAAACTTTTTGCCCACAAGGACATACAGGTCTTTTTTTATCGCAAAGCTGCTGTATGAAACGTGGGGAAAACTGAGCTAAGTAGAGTCAGAACTACGGTAATGTAATCATTGGTTTTCTTCAGCTTGATGTACAAATAAAAAAACCCCCAATAAGAACAACAAAACCAACAAAAAAACCCCCAAAAAACAACAAACCCATAATTTTAATTTTAAAATAAGAGGCAAACCAAAACAATACCCTAGGAATAACTAGGACATTATCAGAATAAATAAGACTGTGGACCATGAAAAAGACCAAATGCTATTGTTTCCCAAGTGGAAAAAGCATCAATTCACAATGCAACTCATCAAGGTTCAAACCTCTATTGAATTTGAGAACAGGAGTGAAAGTGGAAGGAGGAATTTTTTACTCACTTTTTAACAATATTGCTACTTCTTTTGGAATAGAATGAGAATTTATAAAAGGCAGGAATAGGGTTCTCCTGGCCAAAAAGGGACAGATTAGTTGCAAAGTGTTCCCAAATGGGACAGGTTCAACAGACGAAAACTCCATTTTTGAATAATCTTGGACAAAATTACTAACCAACTGCACTCAAAATACCAAAGTGAGTAATTTTTACATTTACAGTCTTTCACTGTACTTCACTATGAACAAAATTGCTTAAAGATCACAAAATGTTTGAACACAAAATTATTCTTCATTAACTTTCTTTTTTCTTCTGCAACAGTGTAGAATTCAGCAGAGGGAGACTATGTCTCTCTTAGATTAGAACCAGAAACAAAAGTCATTATGCTGCTAAAGACTCTAAAAAGAAACATTCAATATTGCTTTTACAATCAAAAAGCTGTTATATTCCCTATAATAAATTATACACCAACCCACGAGGGAGGGCTTGCATGAAAAAATATATTACCCTGACATAATGTTTCTAGAGAAATATTTTAAAATTCTGAATTCTTCTTACAGAACAAAGTATTAGTTTAGTAAGTGAGCCTCTTTGCTTAGAATTAATGTATCTTTCCAGCTCTATAATTTCATATTCATGGAAAAATTAGGGGGAAATCTAGATTATGTCTATATATCTACAATGCTGTCTGCATGGGGAGTCCAGACAGGATAACCTATAAGCATTAATGTGAGAAACAAAGGAAAGACACCATTCATTCAGATTAACTCGCTCCCACAGTAGGAGAACTGTACCTTAGAATTGGTGCTTCTTCAGTGATTTGTCCTGAACTACCATAAATGTGTGCTTTCATTAATTAATTTCCTCAGTAGAGCAAGGAACTTGCCTCCTTCTCCTGGAATCTGAAGGAGTTTGGAATTAATTTCATTGGCACTGGTCTTAAATCTCCAATCCTGATATATATTTCCCCTACTGAGAAATATGTCAGAGGAGATTCCACTGACATGACTATCAGGAAGACAGTGTATTTTGAATCAGAAGGAAAAGAAACCATGAACAAGTAAAAGTCAGCATTAGTGAAATTTGTCTCACATTTGATATTTGCTAATTTTTTTCTTCTCCTCAGATATAGCTGAAAAATTGTTTGAATTCTGTGATATCCTATAAATTAAAAAATTAATGCTACATGAGAGGTACAAAATTATCATTTTACAGCCTCATTGAGGATTATAGACCCATATTTTTAGTAAGAAAACAACTGAATAAGGGAAAAGCTGGCTCTTAGAAATTAATACCAGGAAATGTTGATAAACTTAGTGCGTTGCCATGACTCATAGAAGATCTGTTGCCTACCAGATGCCAGTGCAGGGAAAAAAACCCCATCATATTAAAAGAAGAAGTTACTGAGAAGGTCTGGAAGGAAGCCATGGTCATCATAATCTATATTGGACCTAGTGATATAAGCAGAACTAAATGGAGAGCCTGCAAAACAGGTTTCAACAGTTTGTTATCTGTACATACAAGATCAAATGCCAGCATTCTCAGAAATGAGAATGGTGCCACACTCAGGGAGAAGCAAAGAATGGCAGACCAACACCTCACACTGTTCAAAAACAACACAGATGGACACACATTGGTCTCAGAGCAGCTGAACCTTATACAGCTAATTTAGCATTGATTATCAATACTCCTGATAGAGTTAAAATATGAAGACATCACTTGCATAAAACAGTATTAACTTTTAAATGGAAAACCAAACCAATTCAGATAAATAGGTTGTATGGCAGGCTCTAGTCAGAGAAAAAAAAAAAAAAAAGAAAAAAAAGGGAAAAGTTATTAGAAAGAGGCTATGTTGATGCTAAGCAGAAGTGTAAAGAGAAAGATAACAGCTGTCCCACTTTTCACAAGTGTATTTTAAACACAGATTTGAGGACCTAAAGGGCAGTTCTAGGAGTAACATGAAGTCCTGAAAACATGAGGTCATAAATGCCTTAAAAAAGGACAAGCAAACCGCCACAGAACAACGTTTGAAACATGCAGAGTTAGATCTGTGAGTATGGAAGATTAAATGTAGCAAGGAGGCACCCAGTGGATGCAGATTTTCACCCTCTAATCTGCACGGAACAGCAGCCTTTGTGTGCTGTTGAGGACACCCCTAAGTACTCCATCCCCCACTGTTTTCAGATAGCTCTCAGAAACCCTATCCAGGTTTGCTAAAAAGCAGCAAAGGTAGGACCCACTTCTAAATTTGTTTCAGCTGTCTGACATTGTTGAATTTCTCATGGACAAACATCCATGTTCTTTGAATGCAGGCAACTTACTAAGCATCCTGCTTCAAGATGGTACCAACAGGAGGGCACTCAATACAGCTGGGGGTTTTAAAAGAAAATCTGTTCAGTCTTATTTTCAGGCAGAAAACTGAATTCTTTGTAACTTTTTGAATCTGCAGTTAGAGGCTTGTTTAAACCCTGGGCAGATATTCTTGATGGTAGAGATTCTTCATACACTTTAAACAGTTTGATTCATAATAACCTGCTAGAGCACATTTTATTCAGTTGTCACCTGAGATGGCAGCAAAAAAAGCAACTTGCCAGTTGAGGCCAAAACAATACTCCAACAAAAGACATAAGCACATTCTTAAGTGCACTTGATGAACAATAAGAAACTTCAAATATACTTTATTTAGACATAAATTTCTACTTAACCCCCAGCTTCTGAAGAATTATCTATAATTAATAATCACAGTTCTCCAGGCTCTTTTTTTTTTTAAATTCTGTCATGCTATTCAGTGGACCAATAACCAGATACAATGAACACATACCAGATACACGAAAAATTGTTTAACTGCTATGGGATTCTCCCCAAAATCCAAAAGAATGTTTTGGGAATTGCTAAAATTTATTTTACCTATGTGATAGTATGGCATTATTGAAGTTATTCCAGGTGCACTCAAAAAACTTGCCCCACAGCCTCCCCACAACTTGTTACAATGCCAAGCTTTACCTGTCATTGATCTGTATTAAATTTTAGTAATGTTCATTTGCATTTATTTCTAAGAGCAGACACCTAACTACAGCAAGTCCACACGGACATTTGCACACATGTAAAGAGTTTGTCCACATTTACCATCCATTCACCCTTTTTGTACACTCACAAAGCCAAGTAGATGCTACGATGCCTATTAAGAGGAAATATCAATGTCATGCATGTGGCTGGTGGGAGCTGGCTCTTAAGATTCTTTCATTCACCTTATGATAAAACTTTGTGCTGAACTATGATGTCCTATAAGGTGATATTACCTTTCTGAATATAATTAAAGAGATTCTGCAAATACAAGTGGTGCTTTAAAAGTATAACTAGCTTGCAAAAATGCTCTTGAAAGGAGAAACTGTTAACAGTTCACTAAATGAAATAGGAACATGATGAAAAGAGACAAGTCTTTTGGAATAAGGAGGAAGATCTACATCTGGCAGCAGTGGACGTGACAAAACACTGCCCTTAGCCAGTCCTACTTGTTCAGAAATCTCCAGTTTTGACATTTCGGAGGTATTACAGAATACCCAGAAGGAACCTGCTGTGATGCTTTACAAGATACTGACATCTATGACCCACAAACTAGAGGCTTAAAACCAGAGGAAAATGCATATTGAATTTCCTGTTAACTGGCCACGAGGCTCTGCATCAGAATATGACATTAAGAAAGAAAAAGTTTGCGAGAGATGTGACTTCCAGGGACATCTCAAGCTGATCCGACACTTCTTATTGCCAGGAAATAAATGGAAAATCCCCCATTCTGAAAGAAAATATACTTTGTCTGAAGACTTCCTTCATTCCCCAATGTCCCAGCCAATCCTCTTCCTTTGAAAGGAGGGCTAGCACAATGAAAAGAGCAGATTACACCATTTCCCTGAAAGCCATAAGTAGGTAGTTTACCACCTAAAAGTAAGAGTGTGTCTAACCTAAAGCCATCATTTTCCATGATCAAAAAGCATGACAGCAGAGGTGTAAACTGCAGCAGCAGCACAGAGGCAGAAAATAAACAGCAAGGAAAAAGTGTAAGGAAGAAGACTCTGCAAGTAGTTTGGATAAATCATCTGGATTTAGTACCAGCAGAATAGTAAAAAGTCATGATTTAGATGCAAACGGAAAGTTGTAAAAGATAAACTATTTTCTCTGACCAGTGTGCAAAAGATTTTTTGCATAGATATTATGAAAATTGTCATCTCAAAGTTGTGGGAAACTACATTCAACCACTGAATGAGGTTGAAAAAAGAATAAAATACGGAGTGTTATTGTTCCTAATATTTTAGTGCATATTTCATAATACTCATAACCATAACAATAAAATTGTTATTCATTCTAAAGTAATATCTAGTGTTGAATTAAGAGATTTTCTTGTTGCAATTAACAAGGGAAAAAAAAGAAAGATATACAATTCTGATACTTTTTGCTTCTTTCTTCCATGCATTCAATGTCCTTGTTGACAGTACAAAAAAATTTTACTTCAATGACATTTCTTAAAAAAAAGTGTAGTCGGGTTTAGTTTAAAAGATAGTAAATAAAACTTACTAAACTGGATAGTCTTTGGCCTGGGTTATGAATTTAGAGAGTTAGATAAAATATCACCAAATGCCCCACTGCTTCAAATCTTTCAAAAGAATAAGGGTTCAGAAGTGAATTTTTAAAGTGTAAAGAATTCTATTAATTTTGCTACATTGCTCATCTCCTTCATTATTTTCCCACTTGTTATCTAATGTATTGTAGAAAGTATTGCAGTGGAAAGCAGTTTTGGGTTTTGTCCTAACCATGCCTCATTCACTCCTGATGATTCAGCAATTTACACAAAAGAAAGCACAGAAGAAATTCTGGTTTACATACAATTTCAGAAATATCAGTTTTCTCTGCCTCGTTTCATAAGGTAAGTTGCTACACATTTGCATCCACAGTTATTTTTCCATTCTGTCACTAGGAATGTGAGTTTTGCTCCTGGTGGTCAGAACAAATGATTTCCCACAAGAGGTCACTTCTTCCCACAGTGTCTAGGCTGGTTATATGAGAAGTGGTGCAGTGTCAGCAGACCAGGTAGGAGCTGCATTTTGCCCTCTTTTAATCCCAAAACATACTAAAAATATGCACTGACTTGCCTGTCAATTTGCCACTACATGCATGAGAGCAGAAAGGCAAAAAAAATCACCTGAAAGAAGAATTTTTATTTGGTGTAATGAGGAAAGTGCAAGAAGTCTTTTTAAGTGAGAGAAGAGGCAATTATTAGGAGGAAGGTACACAGAAAATTGTGTTACTCCCAAGCACACACGGTTTAGTAACAGAAGTGCTGATGTCTCACTGTGTCCTGTTAAGTCATCACAAATCACTGTACCAAGTAATGGCACGAGAAACATTGGGTTCACATCACTTCTGTGACTGCAGTGTGCTGTCCTGAGGCTGCTGTGCCTCAGCAAGGAACCACATGGGTATCGTGCACTAAAGCCGTCAAGCAGACAGGTAAGCAACTAACAAAACTGCTCAAAGCATATCTGGTTATTCAAATTCAGTCCAGATGCCAACAGAGCAGCAAAGAAATACTGCTTTGAACCCCACAGTGCACATTATTTATTAAATGTATATTTCCAGATGTTAACAGGCTTTGTGCATATGCAACTTACCTTATGAAATTAGGCAGAGATATTCAAGTATAGTAAAAGTTCTGTAATTCACATCCAGTGGACAAAAGCTACTTCACACAGTTGGAAGATGATGACTGTAGCATGACAGCTCTAATTACACAGTCAAATGCTAATACAGCTGAACTCTTTCTCTGTTCAGCAGCCCATTGCAAATTATTTTGGAAAAAGACATGAGTTTTTGTTTCATATGAATTTATCTTCTATTTCTATTACCCCCTTATGATACAGAACACACAGACATGTCCTGCTTTCTGCGAATAAATTAGAGATAAAACAAAATGAAAAATCAGAACTCCAGTATTTTTCCCAACCTCTCCACATGTTAGTTCCAAGTGAGCACACAACATTGCAAAAGCATATACAACTCAGAGAACAGTTCACGAAACACTGTGTTTAGAAATGAAGTTTTCTTGTGCATAGTACAGATACTTCACTCATATGACATGAGATACAATGAGTAACTATGATGGCAAAACCTTAGAATATAACCCCATAAAGCAGAACAGTAGACTTTAGTCTCTAGAATTATTACATCATTAACGTGGACATCAAGTGTAATAGCTGTCTTGTGTGACAATCAGAATTCTACAGAAAAAATACCATCCTCTTAAATAAAGTACCCCACTAACATACATTGAAAAAGCAGTGCTGTGCATGTTTAGCAGTTACATCAATGACTGTCAAAAAGTGCCTTTTGCATGCACATGATAAACTGAAATGGTCAAGTATAATTCCTTTAGTCATGGTCATATGTCACTTGAGCTTGCCGGGGTCTCATCAACAGAACAGTCATTTGTCTGAAAAACACTGCCCGTATTTCAGATATACAAGTTATGACAAAACCTATTATTGTAGAAAGACTGTCGGGTTCTGATTTCTACTTGACTCAAGCAGTGTCTCTATTCAAAATGTGGGGAGGATGGTTACTCAGATATTCAGTTCTAATTCAATTCTAACATCTAGCAAGAAATATTTAATACTGGTCTCTAACTTATAACAGTCAGTTTGAAAGAACTGAACTTGGTGACGTGGGAAAAATCCCTTCCTTATACACTACCCTACATTATTCTCTCCTCACTGGAGCGCTACTTTTTATGATATTCAAAGATCTGCCAGATTTGAAAATCCTCAAGCATCAGGTCACACCCCCAAAATAACTGCACTTTGAAACAAAGAGCTAGTCAATCAGCTATTTTCTGACTACAAATATATGCAGCTACACACAAAATATTATAGTTTTAAGGAGGAAATAAGAAATATGCTGCTGTACTGCTACTTTGAGCCTCTCCAGAATATAAATGTTGAACCATGATTGAAGCTCTTTGATACTAATTTCAGCATTGCTTAATTACTAATTCTTTCATTATCATGGATTAAAGTGGAGAAATGAACTGCAGAAAAACACTTTCTATCATTAGCAAAATTGTTGGGCTAATAATAACAATAACACAATTTCTCCTTAACCAAACATAGCAATAACATTAGATTGTGTTTATCTATTGTAGAATGCATTTGTGAATAACCATATTGCACCTTTAATCAATTAGGAAATCAATCTTCCTTTATGCATTCCACAGCTCCTACTAATGGTAGTAGCATTTTTTCTAAGCATGAACTCTGAACTGCAGTACTGCCACTTAAAGACAAAATTAATTGTATTGTTCAGTGTTATGGGAGGGGTTATTTGTTTTACTGTTGTGTTTTACAGAAATGAGCAACACCTCATACACAGAAAAGCACTCATGTCCAACATACTTCAACAACAAATCAATGCTATTCCCTACTCTTAAGCTGGAACAAAACACAGGTTATTAAAATAATAATATGAAGTTCTATCTAAAGATTACTGTTTTGCACATCCTTCTGCAGGTGTGGCAGGAGGCAACCCAAGGCACAAAATATTAAGTAACATGTAATCTGAAGAAAGAAAGTCTGAAAGTCCTAAGTACGTCATATGAAGACAAACATTTCTCTGACATGGGGCACAGAAGCAGATAGAACAATGCAGCACCAATCTAGATGTGGTACAGCTAAGCTGAGTACTCCCTGTTATGAAATTGAGAAAATTGTAACATGGTAATCCATTTTTCTTGTCAGGGACCATCATTTGCCTCTATATATAACCTAAGTTCAAAAAGCCACAAATGTGGTTTTCTTTGAGATGCACAATTCACTCTGTATGTCACCTATTACAAAATGCTTTGCCCAAAGCTGTCAATGAAATCAATTAAAATCAAAATAAGCTTTGTTCCATGTCTGTTTGACTTCAGCCATGATCTTTAAACAAATTTATGCCAGCTATGGGTTGAACCCTGAATAAGCAAGCTAAAGTAAAATTAGTTTGGGAATGTATTTGTTCTGTGTAATGTACTTGTCCCAATTTATTTCACAACCACCTTATATTCATTAAAAGCAAACATGCCCCTAACAAGAATAACCTTTCCAGTAGACTGTGAAATATGGAATATCACTGATTATGCTAAAAACCATCAAAATGCAAATGAAATGAGAAAGAATCTGAATCAACATCATCATGTAAACAAAATATAAAATGAAAACCCTTGTAATAACACAGATGGTATATGTTTATCTATTTGCCAGATGCTCATGCTAGGCGTGACCTCAAGCATTCTGAAGTCACCAAAAGTCTTTGCTTTAACTTTAAAGAATGTGTTGCCTGAATAAGACAAAGTTTAGACTCATATATATCAACACTAGTGCACATTGCTGCAATTCTCAGATCACAACATGGCCAAGTCTCTATATTACAATGCTTACCATTATCACTTTTGAGATTTCCATTGCTGAGTTGTTTTAACCTCTTCTGATGGGATTTGCCATTGTAGTGGATTTGTGCCTGAGCAGCAGAGTTCAGCTGAATGTTACAAACGTTACACAAAGTGAAATTGGTGTGTTTCTTTTCTCTTTCCTTCTTTTCTTCCGTGCCATCAGGTGCTAATTCTTTCTCACTTTCCCGGTCCGGGACAGATGTGAAATCTGAATTGTATGACTGGTTATCAACAGGTAAATCAGGGCTCCAGGGCTTCTTCATATTTTCTGGGGATGGGAAAAAAACGTAAGAGGGAAAACTGATGAGTAAAACAAAATAATATACACAAGACAGCTATATATGCAAACCACTAAATGGCAGGAAATAACTTTTTGCATTTCCACTCATGTGTTTTGCTTTCTGTTCGAGTTTTTTAGTTCTGCGACGTAACTTGAGTAACTTCACAGTCAAGTGCCCAAAGCTGAGCCCATCAGACATGGATCTGGCAACTCCATGATAACATCTTTAAGAAAGGGTAAAAAACACTGTATAGCAAATGAAAAAAAAAAAAGGTGAGAGAAACAGCCTGGCTGCCAGTGGAAAAAAGGGGATAGAAAGTACAATTAACAGCAGAAAAAATACCCTCTTTACATAATAATTCAGTAAGTTTAAATGCACAGACCTCACCCTTGAGTTTACTAAATATTTAGCAACCTCAGTCATCTCTTTTCCACCTCCTGTGAATGTTTTCAAGCCCAAGTCTAATAATTTCATAACTTTCCTCATAAAAAGTAGTTCAAAGACAAATATATGTGCTATTGACTTCTTAACTTAACCTCCCAGGATTATAATTGAAGGGTAGTTAACTTAGATTCAGCTAATACCAGACAGTAACAACTACAAAAATAAGAAGATAATCCTATCTGCAAAACTTCAAGTGAAACCAATGTAACCATGAGCTTCTGCGATTAAAAGTGAGCAGAAATGGCACAGGTGAGGAAATGCTCTGAGCACTGCAAACCTAATTTACTATTCAAGGAATTCAAAATGTTATACCAACTTAGCATTTTGATGAGACCTTTATATACCATATAAATCTTTAAAGTGCTTGTTCACCCAGACTTAGTGAATAAATGAAGGTCTAGACAAAGAATCTAATCTGTACTTTGAGTGACAAAATTACTGCAGCCTTAAATATGACGATACTGTTTGGTCTCTAACTGACAATCAATCAACCTAGAGATAAAAAAAGATTATACAGTAGCACAAGAAAAAGGGCTACAGATGTCTTTAATGTTAGATCCAGTCAAGGTTCAGTATCTAAAAACAAGTCTAAACAAGCCTTCAGATTTGGGTCTGAGTACACCAAAATACTTTTTCAGGTATCTTCAAATGTCTTAAATTTCATCAGCTAAGCTTTTTGGCAGACCTTCCAAGGATTAAAAGACATTTACTGTTTTCTGATCAAATCACAAATGTATCTTAAGATGCAAATCTAAAATCTATCAATATTCAAATCAGTTTTAATCTCAGTTTTCAGATTTGCCAGCTATCTAATAGAGCATTGTGTTCTTTTATGCTAACTAAACGCCATTTCATTTAAGAAAGTACAGACCCAGGTCTGAGAAGACCTCTGCACTTGCTGTAGATTAAAACTTCACTCAGTATTATTTCAGCTTCTGTGTACAGTCAACTCTTATCTAGGATTGTAGCTGTCAAAAGCAAGACATGAGAAAGCAGGCTAAACAATTCATTCCAAAGCAAAATGACAGAGAAGAAAAAAAGAAAACACATAAAAGTAGTTATTTATTAAAAGCAAGGCTATTATACCAATAGTGATGACAGGAACTTTTACAGGCAAATCACAACTGTCCCATAAGACAATATGAGGCTGCAGAAGCTTAGGAAAAAGCCTGAGGTTTTTCAATAGCAGACCTGCAGCATATTTCTCCTAAGGAAAGAAGTAGGTTTCTCCCAAGCCTATCAACCTCTCAGCCTTCTGGAGTTTGCTGGAGGTACAGTTCACTCCAAAGATTCTTCTGTCTAAAATATTTTTAAATTAGTAAATTCAGTCATTAATCAAAGCAGTACAATGATTAAAATCCTAGCACAATAGCACAAGTTTTACTGAATTGCTCTAGATGACAGTAACCATTCAGTAATCCCGGGTTATATACATGTTGTACATTAATATATATATAATCTTTTTATATATGATCTTTTGCATTGAAAGCATTCCCCACTAGAGAGCAGTATGAATTTAAAATTACAAGTACAATATATTTGTAGACCTATAGTGCTAGCCATATAGGCATGAGATTACTATAGTAAAACAGTTTTTCCAACCAAAATGTAAAACTTTGTAAGCAAATATAATCTAGTAAATTAAATACTGTACACTATGTGTACATATGTCTCATTCCTTTTGAAACATTTACACATAATAATAAAGTGTATTAGCATCCTTCTCATATTCCAATCAACACAGTCTAATCCATTAAAGTCTTCTTTCTGGCATTTAGAATTTCTCTTGCATTCTAATCTCATTCCAGAAAATGAAATTACAAAATGCACACTCAATAAAAGCACAATTAAAAAAAGAATAAGGAAAATTCCACCTTGGAAATAACTGATTTGTGCATCTACCATGTGCTTTCATTAGAAAGCTGTGATGTCATTAGAGCTGCAATACATTTTCATGTACTACCACATCAATCTGGAGAAAGAAAGGGATAATTTATAACTGTAGTTTAGGTAACAAATAGGAAAAGAGAAGTTTCAGAAGTATATATTACACTGCAGTCCATCACCATTTCCTTTAAAGATACACAGTGATTTCTGAATATATACTGGCACTGATAAAGGACTAAAGTGAATTATTACATGCTTGTGCAAACAACTTGCTGTAAAGACAGAATTACATAGCAGTACTCACTATGTTGACTGGACACAAATTGATTCATTTAAGAAAAAGTCCAAAACATGAAGAAGAAAATATTTTTAAAACAGAAATGGTTTAGGATTAAAACATTCTGAGTCATTCTTACTAAATATTTCCTATAGGGCAAGTAAATAAAGATAGCAAGTGATAAAGAAGGGGGAGATATTTGAGTAAAACTTGCTGACATACTTTTAAAATACAATTTACCACTACAACAAGTATTGTTAAAGAAATGGGAAAAAAAAAGATATATCAAACTCATAAAATCTTGTCAAGACCCACCAGTGTTTAAACCAACACACATGCAGTCTAATTCCTGAAAGCAGCAGGCCTTCAGGTCATGCATGCATCATTGCATACTTTTGCTTTCTAGACTAAAATTTTTAGGCAACAATCTTGATTGGTGAGGGTAAGGAAAAGAATGCTTAGTTTACCCTATTGGAAAATTACATGGAATATGGTTAGAAGAAAACATTATAATCTTAATTTTTAAAGCAATTTTGAATTGTTATCAGGTTTGATCCTATGTGGACAGGCTTTAAAAGAAAACTCTCTTTCCCTGCCATCACATTAGAGAGTTCATCTTGACTGTACTGGTTATATATCTTTTAAAGTCACCAGTTTTGCAGATAACTCTCTTTCCCCAGTAAAAGAAAGCTAGCTTCTCAAATTTTAGGGGCCCTAATGAGGCCTGCAGTGAACTAGAAATGAGTGAACAAGGCAACCAAGATCTCAAAATTTCAAGCCAATTTAAGTAGCGCTCTGGGTAAACGCTTACATGTATTTTCCCTGGGGCTCTGAACTCAATTTTGGCTCAATGATGCTTACCAGTAAAATGAACTTTGCATGACGTTATAGCTTTGTGAAGTAGAAAACTGTCCCATGTGGAAAACCAGCAAAACTACAATTTGTGGTGTTTGCTGGCTTAGATAACATAGCTACTGCCTGGGGATTTCTCTTCTTAAAACTGCTTGAATGTACAGGATTAGAAATCACATCCTTTTCATTAAACAACCCTTACCCCTTCTTAACTGCAAGCCAATGGCATGCTGCCTATTCAAGAAAATTGAAAGGAAATTTTGCTCATTTGTATTACAACTAATTGTTCTGTTTCCAGACCACCTTATCAGCATAGAACTAAATCACTGTGACTTGTCTCTGTGTACATAATATTCAAATATGTTGGGTATATTCAAGAGGCCAACAGAATAAATCAATCCCAGAGACTGCTACATACCTAAGTCAGATGTATTGAGTGCAGACCTCCTGCTATTGATGAATGACTCCGTTCAGCCTGGACAGGAGAAGGCTTCAGGGAGACCTTAGAGCAACCTTCCAGTACCGGAAGGGGGCTTACAAGAAGGCTGGAGAGGAACTTTTCACAAGGGCCTATAGTGATAGGACAAGGGGGAATGGCCTCAAACTGAAGGAGGATACATTTAGATTAGATATTAGGAAAACAAATTCCGTATAATAAAAATGTGGTGAGGCACTGAAACAGGTTGCCAAGACAAACAGTGGAGTCCCCATCCCTGGAGGTGTTCAAGTGCAGGCTGGATGGGGCCTTTTGTATCTTGGTGTAGTGGAGGGAGGAGAGTAGGAACTAGATGATCTTTGCATTGAAACCAGGTCCACTGCAACCCAAACTGTTCTATTGTCACTAAACAGGACAAAAGGAACTTATCCAACACCAATTTGATGTGAATAAGCAGACATTTCTTTATTGCAGGCACCAGGAACACAGGGGATAGCTGCTCTGAATACATGTCCTGAGCAACAAACAAAACACATCCCTTTTATACTGTTTCTACAAATCATTGTGCCCACTCTTAATTTTAACCTTTACATTGATTGGTTCCAGTATTTAATAACCTCATCAATATTCTTATCCTAAAACAATCATTGGGTATTTCTGCTAAGGTCTACTGATTAGACTCCTTGATACTAGAATCAAGGTGGGAAAGGTAGTGGGTTTCCCAGCAGCATAACTGGTGAGAAAGATGGTCTCCATAGTTTCTTGACTGAAACTTAAAGATCCAGTACCTTCTTGGCAAGGTTTCTACAGTTACATATTCCAAACACAGCACTCCTAAAATTTCTATACCTTAAACTTAACAATTTTCTACTTACAATTATAGCTAATCCTTTTATATGATTTAATCAGTTATTTAATCAAAATATTCATAACACTATGATTCTATACATCTTAAAGAGTATCTTCTTCTCTACTTCCCAGCAGGTTTCTACAATAAATGCATTCCTCTTATTGCTGAAGGATAAAAGGTATGGACAGGACATTAAGGACAACAGTCCACTAATTACACTATTTCAGGATTTCTAATATTTCTTTTCAAAACGCTGAAAGACATTTAAGTAGCAATCACGAAAGATGCAGATGTTTTCATCTCATGCATTCCTAGATTCTATTGTACTTCTAGACAATATAAATTTCCCCAAGAAGGCCTACAGAGAGTCATCTTACTATGAAACAGACTAAATCATAAACTCAGGTGTTTTGTTCTCAGAAACATGTATTCCTCTTCCTTTGTACATGTCTGTGCCGTAGATCTCAAGTTAGATAGGACACAACTTGCTCCGCCTGTGATAACAGCTCTCCAAAAGTTAAAAGGACTGAATTTTGCAGGTAATAATAATTATACACATTTTTTGAGATATCAACAGATAACAACAGATATTGATAGATATCATTGCTTTCAAGAAACTGTTGTTAGTACTATGTTTAAAAAAGGAAAAAAAATCACTTATCAATATCCTCTTTTTAATCATCACATTGTCACTTTTCACATATTTGGGGGCTATTACTGGCATGCTACACAAAAGCACCTCTGGAAGCAACAGGAATCTTCATATTTTTCAAACATCATAAATTTGGTGCTGTATCTTTCAGGTGATAGGACATTACCAGCAGATGAAAGTCACAGTAGCAGAGTGACTTTTGCATCAGTCTTTTAAGAATCTTTTTAACAATGTGAGTGAAGCTATGCAACAGGACCCTTCCCAAAACTGGTATCTTTATGCTAAGATCTTCCTATTTATGTGTCATGCTATTGGAAACTCCCTGCTGCATTGGGTACTTGTGATGCCTTTACCAAAAAGCCAGTGACTGCTAACTTGCCTTTGCAACCTTTAATTGATCTCCCTGAATAAAATGCTGGCTCCAGAAATTTGTTCCTGGGAGAAGTCTAAAATGTTCATATTGCCATCTATTTTATACATGGACGGAGGGGGCAGGGCAGCCTGGGGGAAGGATCAGGAATACAAAAATAAGACATCTTTGGCTCCTTCCAGCCCCGTTATCACTGGCTGATGTGATCCCAACACTGTAGCCTTCCGGTTTTGGTCACGGTTGCACCTGTTCCTGGTTTTGAGCCCAGAATGATTTAGGTCATGAAGGGCCTATTTTGCACACCACTGCTGTGGCAGAACAAACACACGACGAAAGGGACAAGCACCAGCAAAGCGGTGAAAAGGTCACTCACGGTGAAAGCACTGCATCTGTGGAACACAGCTCCCTCCCAGATGACCTGAGTAACCTTCAGGACACGCTGCAGGACTCATCTGTTTTCTCTGGATGGACGAATGAACGTCATTTCAGTGGAAGAGCTACTGTGGAACGGGAATCTACCGGGATCTGAAATGCTTTTTAGAAACCAATCGATTCTTCAGGACCTCCTTTGTTCTGAGCCTTTCAGATTAAATTTAAATACAAAACCTTATATAATACAATAAAATTTTATGCAAAAAATATGAAAAATATATGCAATAAGTAATTTAACACTGATGGAAGTTTTTCTACTATGAGTTTTAGTAACAAGAATAATCATTTGCTTCAAAAAAGCAAGGAAGAGTTTGTCAGGTCATATACCCAAGAGCTAAATTACTAGTCAGTGATAAAACTGTGGATAAAAGTCAGTATCTCTTCTTGCTGTCTGCCTCATACAGCTCAGATCACATCACATTTGAAGCCACTATTTACCAAATTTTCTCTTTAAAAATTCCACACAAATACAGTAGAAGAGGTATCTTAGGAGGGGGAAAAAAAAAAAAAAAAGACAAGTCAGGGAGATAAATATCCTATTTTCTTCTTTATTGTTTGTCCATATCCTTCCATCTCCTCCCAGTCTGATCACTGCTGCTAGTTATACCACTTCAATCATCCATGGGAATAATAAGAAGATCATAATCATCATCATATTAGGTGATTTTTGTGCAGTTTAAGAGGAAAATAATCTCTTAAGCAAAAAATGCATCAAGTGAAATAAATAAAGGCAGGTTTTCCGCACATATTAGTTGCTAATGGGGAATGAGGCAAAATAAGATTAACACTGGGTTTGGAGGGCTTTATCACTTCATAGCTATGTCCTGGGACTCCTCCCAAGAAATGCATCTCTGCAAACTGAACCCTATAAGAATAGATATTTATCCATTTGAAATAGGCTCATTGTATATTTGTATACCTTGAGCAATAGCACAGAAAATAAAAGCCTGGGCTTTTGTTTTGCTTTGCCTGGAGCGCACTTAAATCTTTCAGGAAAGGCTGCATTTCAATACTGCAGCAAATGAACAAACCCCAGCCTATCTCCCATCACAGCCACATGAACCACAAGATCCTAAAAGAACTTATAGATGGACTAAACAGAAAAAGTTCATCATTTCTTGGTTCAGCAGTTCCTTCATGCCAGAAGCAACCAACAGACATCTCATAGGCTCAAAATATACTGCAGTCAGTTTTTTAATTGAGTTCTATAAAAAGAGCTAAGCACTAATCAACACCATATGTTATTCAATTAGCTAGTAATACATATCTATATCTCAAGCCTGTGCTAACATAATGGAGCACTTTGGATGGTTTGGAACTATTTAAAGGCCAAGTAATTAATTTGCAAACATCAGCTTCTAAAATCTGAGAAGCACTACTGTGCCGACTTACAAGCCACAAAAACTCCCTCATTAGCTTTTTATTCAATCTGTTTTCAGAAATGGTCCTTGTGAAAACAAAGATTGCTGCATAAAATAGGGCCAAAAAACCACATGGGTTCAGCTATATGTCTGGTACCCAGGTCCAGAGGGAGGCTCTTCCCATACAGGTAAAGTGAGCAGTTTGTGTTTCATCACTTCCCTCTCCACCAGCAGTATATTGTGGTGCAGACCTTGTACCTGAGGCAGCAATTAACATGACAAATGGTAGAGCTAGCACAGCTATGAGGGCTCTGCCTACCAAGAAAACTTCTTGTTGTCAAGAACCTGAACTGTAACATTTTTTTCATATTCTTGATCCACACTTGGAAACTGTGCTCGCAGCCTCAAACCTCCTGTCAACAGCACTCAAGAGTTGACTGGGCTCAAAAAGAAAGGACAGAAGCACCCAGGCACAATTCAGACCGTCTCTGCTAGACAAAACCTTGGGTATTTCTGGGGAGGTAGACAGACAATGCAGGTTTTACAGGGAAAGAAAAAATTAGAATAGGGAATTAGAATCATAGAATCAGTTAGGTTGATAAAGATCTTTAAGATAATCAAGTCCAACCATTAATCTAGCAGTGTCAAGTCCACCACTAAACCATGTCCCCAAGGGCCACATTCATATGTCTTTTAAATACCCTCAGGGACAGTGATTTCATTGCTTTCCTTGGCAGCCTGTTGAAGTGCTTCACAACCCTTTTGTTGAAGAAATTTCTCCTAATATCCAATCTACACCTCCACTGATACAACTGGAGGACATCTCCTGTCGCCTGTTACCTGGGAGGAGAGACCGACCCCCACCTCACTACACCCTCCTGTCAGGTACTTGTAGAGAGCCAGAAACTGCCCTTTCTCCAGGCTAAATAATCCCAGCTCCCCCAGCTGCTCCTCATCAGACTTGTGCTTCAGGCCCTTCACCAGCCTCATTGCCATTCTCTGGACTCACTCCAGCACCTCAGTGCCCTTCTTGTAGTGAGACCCCAAAGCGAGCACAGGATTTGATGTGCAGCCTGAGCAGTGCCGAGCACAGGGGGACATTCACTGCCCTGGTCCTGCCGGTCACACTATTTCTGATACAAGAATATTACTTTTTATTTCACAGATAAAAATCACTTCTGTCTCTCAGAATCCACTCCCCAGATGTGAAATCAGCCTACAAATTGTCATTCAAATATAAGGGCCGTATTGCACCTTAAATAGCTTTAGTTTTCCTGGTACCTAAATATCCAGTCAAAACTTTATCTCAGCAGAAAATAAGAGCATGAACAGCTGTTTGGGCATAACAGGCAACTCATTTTTGCAGACTAGTAAGTTCCATTTTTAACGCTCCAATACAATCACTAACTACCACTGTATCCAAGTAGGCAATTTTTAAAATTAAGTTCCAGTAAGTGTCTGTGACAAGTTTGCTGATAGGTTATCTCTTTAGATACACTGCCACTATTTTTTTTTGGGGGGTGGGGGGGCACTGAATAAGTATTTCGGCAATATGCCAACAAAAATACATCTACAAAATGAAACAGAAAAATAATTAAAAGGCAAGCCACATTAATAAGCTCTGTGGGAATTCTGTTTAAAAAAAACCAACAAACTAACCATCACTTCCCCAAAAATTACCCAAACACTGCAGAATGAAGAATGATGATTTTCAGGAAGACAGTTCAACCCCTTAAATCTTTGCTATGCACAAACAATACAGCCATTAGACATGAAATAAAATAAACTGGCAATAAATGTAGTGATGGTGGGAAGGAAGAAATTAAAGGCTACAAGCAATGGATAACTAAAATTCAGATTTTTTTCTTCTCAATTCAGGAGAAAGAAGTTTGTGGGTTTTCTCCTTTTTTTTTAATATAAGTAATTTTAGAAATTCTTATTTTCTTGTAGCTTGAAAGATAATTTCCAAAGATTTTCAGTCTTATGACTTGAATTTTCAAACCTTCTGAGGTCCTAAGAAATAGCAATATTTACCACATGTAAAAATATCCAAATGTCAATCTCCCCCTCCTTTCTGTCATATTTTTGTGTTAGGGAACTGTTGTGTGGATATTTTTAAACAAAAGACCTTGAAAACACAAGAACCATAGAAAACCAAAAGAGCAATTTTAGTGCTCCAATCAGTTATCCTTTGGAAGAGATTTCCAGATTAAACAAAAGGTTCTAATTTTGCCTTCTTCTAAATGCACTTCTAAAAGCACCTCTGTTAAAAAAAAACTTGAGGAATTAGGACTTATGTTTGAATATTATCATTTATACTTTCACAGTAGGAACTTTTTTTTTATTATTATCTGCTCATTATAAAATATTCAGGTAGCTCTGGCAGCATTTACAAGTATAGGAATTTTTTTTTTTTACTATGTTATTGCTTCATTACACCCACTGGGCCATTTAGTGTTGAATTTAATGGAGAGCAGATCATTTTCCAAGCAATGCAAACACATCAAGGTGAAAGTCTGTTGTGTTTGGAAAGGTTAGCAGATGTTTTTGCAAGTGCTTGTGAAAGTTATTGTCGTTTATCTTATTATTGAACCTTTGGATTGAATTTTCTTTAAATACTGCATTCAGTACTGCATTCATGGTAATATGAACATAATTTCTGCTACTCTACAGCATGTGTTTTTCTGGGGTAGCTTTTACATTTTTAGTTGAGAAGTATAAACATATTCTGAAGAACTTAAAAAGCATTTTCTCTGTCATGGCTTGACAGACAATGCCTTTGCTATTGTCTCCAAGACTGATAGAATGTTCTTGGATGACAACTATGCATTTACCTGAATCTCTTCCATCAATATCAGCAATCTAAAAATAATGTCTAGCAAATCAGACTATCCTGGACTTATATTGGTAAAAAAATCTGAAAGACAAATTGGGAGATCTGGACCTATTTATGTTTCCTTGGGATGACACAGAGCCCCAGAGCAGCAGCTAAAATCTTTTGTTACAGTCACACAAGGCCAACGCAGAGCTTCACTTCTGCCACTCGGGAATTATTTTAACACAAGGACTATCTGTCTGTGTCACATTTCTAATAACCTTTTCATCACAGTACCCAGATGTAATCCATTTATAGAAATGCTTACGCATCAAAAATAAAAATGTGCAAAAGGAATCTAATTAGCAAATACAGGAACTGGGATGATTTATTTTTTATTTGGGATAAATTCAGGTGATTCACTATTAGTGACTGTAAATATATTTTCAAGGCACGACTGCTGTAATCCCACAGGGTGAGTGTATGTGCCAGTGTACGTCCAGGAAAATGTATCATAAAATATCAGGACCTCAGAGGACCTCCTGGGCAATGAGATATTTATTGCACTAGCATTTTCCTTGCATTACTTTCCCACGAGTGTAATTCACTCCTCTGCCAAATTGTGTGCAAAATGAAGGTAGGGGATATTAGGGAGAATTTGCTTATATTTTTTATAAGGTACACACAAGGAAACAGCTTTTAAGCTAAATGGAAGAGGAAGGTTTGAAATTATTTCTGTAAATGTTTATTGATGCAAGATCTCTGAAATATGTTACCTATTTGCAATTTGGACATATACAGTTCAATCATAAAAATATGAAAACACAGGAAAACATGGACAAAACTAGAGACTGCAAGGCCATACCACCCCTCCAAAGCAGGAACTGCTCCTTCATTCTGCTTCTAAAAGTCAACCCCTCTTTGAAATTACTGATTGTACAAGACAGTCCAAGAGTATCTTCCAAAATCCAAAACCTACCAGAGAAGCCTTTGAGCTTACTGAACACATTAATCAATGACAGTGCCTTATTAATACTAAAATGCAAAAAAGGCTTCTAAAATAGGAAGATTTTCCAGTTTTGCAGAAATATGTATATTTTTACACATCTTTTCTATGCGAAGTTGTCTTGGATCAGCACCTTCAGGATTCCACCACCACGTTATTTTTTTGTTAGGCTTTATATACCTTGCATTGTTAATAATTAAAAAGCATCAGTACTTATTTCTGAAGCTTCCTCCAATGATTGGATGTATTTCTGAAAAAGAATCACGGAAAGCATGAGAATAACACCACACGCACATGAAAGTAAAACAGTGATGTGTTCTGATGTGTTCTAGCCTTCCCTGGGAGACCTTCACGGCAGCACTTCCCTGCAGTAAGTGTTCATAGTGCAGACCCAGAGCTGTTGCTTTTGGGAAGCCTGAACACTTTGCTCAGCCACTGCGATCTGTAAAAATGACTGCTGCTGAGTGTGTAAAATCTTTCCAGCTCTGCTGGCCATCTGCAACATCGCTCAACCTGTCGGGGTAGGCTGAAAATGCTGAAAAGCTCAAAGAAGTCAGGCATGGTAGAATTCAAAGCTTTGGAAGACCTAAGAACTTTCCTCCTTCAGGCATGCTGATTCAGATGAAGCAGCTTATAAACTCGATTATACACAGAACAAGCTTATAAAATCCCTGGGATTTGCTCAACTACATATGTTTTCAGAATGCTGACTCAACTTTGCATTAAAACGTTTGTTAGCAGCAAGAGTCATTTAAGACTGCTGATAGAATACATATGAAATTTTCAGGATTAACTCATTTTGAAGCGTAATTTTTTGACAAAAGGCTAGAATACTTCACAAAATATTAAACTAGATTTCAATATTCCAAGGCATTTTATCTCAGAATTACCTTATCTGATTCATCTCATCAGCTAAAACACAGCAGGTTGCTGGACAAGTACATAAATGATCTGAATGTACTTTTAAGAGAAGTTAGAGATGAGTTAAATACAATGGTAGTAGTGACCTTTAGCTATTGACAGAGTTTTACAACATGGTGCTCTTTCCACTAAAAACTCAGACATCTAACTGCACCAGTTTCCCTGAAATGGCAAGATATATACACTCCTACTCAGATGCAAGTTAAGTTGACAGCCACTGAAGACAGTGGCGTAACACTGGCATAAAAATGGTGCAAGAAAAGCAGAATCAGATCCCTATTTTCCTTTTAACTAAAGGAAATTCATAGTAATTTCAGCATCTCAGCAGTCACCATAATTTCTGCTGTTCTTTCTATGTATTATAGAAACTGTCACTTTTTAAATTTATGGTATCTTTTACAGCTTGGGTTAAAGAACACTTAAAGCACTTTCAGTGTTTTATACACCTCTACTCTAGAAGAATAGAAATGAGATTCCTTTATTAATTTAGACCCAGACTATCAGACTACTCACACTAGCAGTCTCACATAATTTTAATGGGATTACCTGCATGAGTAAGAATTTATATGACAAAAATCAGAAAAAGGAAACCTTTAGTGATTAAAAAGTACAAAGGTTACAATAGCTAAAACTTCATTGTTGAGTGTATGATTCACAAAGCTACAATTCATTAAATGAATAGTGAATGTATATGTGAGATACAGAGATCTACAAGGTAATAAAAATCCAAACAATGTCAAATTACTACTTCAACTGTAAACCTATATATTGTTTCTTCCCTGAAAAGGTTCTTTGACAGAAGAAAAATTGTTGAACTCTGGGCAACCAAGCTAAAAAAAATACATCTCTCAATACACATTCACTTACTTTTGCTTCATTTAAATTGCAATCCATTTGAAATCTTTGTCACATTTTCATTTTGTTTGTCACACAGTCATATGAAGAGTAAACTCTCATGTAAGCAAAGCCATCAAAACCACAGCCTAAAATCAAACAACTGAACAAGTGACCTTCCCCTAAGCTACTGCACACAATAGACACCACCACCCCAATCCTCATTTCCCTAGTTTAGACAAAATTGTCATTATTTTACTTAGCACTATTTAAATCTGGCCCAGTAATGCCATTTGCCATCAACTCTCACTGTCAGGAAGAAAATGGGAATGGCTTAGCTTGCAGTGTAGCAGTGTCATCCACTTCAGCATGCCTTGCTCCTACAGTGCATCTGGAACCGACGCGCACTCAGTGTTATCAGCTGCTTTTCACAAATCACTTGGCTATTGATCACTACACTTATCACTCTTCATTGACTGAACCTCATTCCACATTACTGCTTTTTTGCCGCTTCAGCAAATTCTGAAACTTCCATCACAAGGAGAATTCATACACAAATCAAAGCAGTGACCATTTACATTCGATACTTCTTCTTTTATCAAGCCTTTTGGCAGAATTCTGAATTTATTTAAGAAAAATTCATTCATCTATTATTGTTGCAAAGCCTTTACCCAGAAGTAAAGAGTAAGAAGGGCTAGTTTTATCCTTCGTATCGCATTATGATTTATATATTTACTATTTCATACGAGACACACCTTTTCAGTATTGAAGACCTAAAGATCTGTAACACACAAATAAGTAACCACATGGATTTAGGAAGGTAACTGTTCTGAATGGCCACCAACCACTTGGGAGTCTGTAAGGACTATTTGAGAAATATTGTCTGCCACAAAGCACACTTTCTGTCGTGCCAACTAACTTCAACTCTTTTGTTGGAGAAATAACTTCAAGAGGGATAGGAAAGTTTAAGTTATTGCATGAACTTCTATATAGATTAAATAATACATATATTCATAGAGAGAGAGAGAGAGACATAGCCAAGGCTTTTGAAAGAGGTATCAATAGGGTCGTTTAAGCAAATCATTTGGGCTCAAAAAACTAGACGTTTCCTCTCAAAGAACTTGGTCAAAAATCAATATTTTTGCTTTTTTGGCACAAATTAAATTATAACGGGTTTTTTTTCAAATTTCCTTGCACAGGCTTAGATGTTAATGAAACAGAAGTGCAACAGCCCCTGAGTCCTGCGGCACAAGCAACATTTCAAATTTTGTTCTGCATAAGTCACTACATTTCAAATTTTGCTCTGCACTAAAGTGTTAGGCTCATGACCGCCAGATGATGGACAAGTGAACGTCAAGTGCTGGGCACACGACTGGCATGATGCAGGTTTGCCACATGGCTGCCGTGTGCTGGACACCTGAATGCCACGCGATTGCCACCTGGTGGGTGTTTGATTACAGCCTATTATCACAGCCGGTATCACAATCACCTACTAACTGATGTCATGGTGGGAAACAAAGCAGCGATCACTCTTCCTGCTGTCACCACTGGAACCATCCAGAGAGATACCAGAAGGTGCGTGGGTCTCCTCTGAGGGGAAGAAGGACAAGTGCCCCAGTGGCAAAGTATGAAATCAAAGAGAGCAGCCAAGATATGAGTAAGTTTCACAGTGGCACAATATTTTGTCAAAACTGTGAACATAGCATAGGATTTTCTTCTCCTTTCAACAAAGGGATTAGCTGACAAATGATGACCCAAGAGCCTTTTATTCTGCCTGCAGGAGCCTTCTGCTCACCACAGAGATAAAAAGCAGCAACCTTGACAAAATGTACAAACATGGTGAATTCTGGCATAAAACAACATAACAAAACCAAGCTATTACAACCCTGAGTTTTCTTCTCATGCTGTCTTTGCAGAGTTAATCCTTCAGATATGATTTTGGCCTCCACCAATCTCAGGAGTAATTAAAGAAGAAGAGGATCTGGACAGAGCCACTTGGTAACATTACCTACATCCATAATCAGTCAAATTTCTGAGCATGTACACAAGAGCTTTTTGTTTTCACAATATGGAACAAGAATCCACTCTACTAACAGTTCATCAGTGAAGACAAAGAAAAAAAAGAAAGAAAAAAAGGGGGGAGAGGTAGATATATAGATATAGTGATAAATATATAAGTAGACAGATATATTTATATATACAAAAAGAAATGCAATTGGAGGAAATCCATTTTGCTATTGTAGATGTTAGCTTGGTAAGGCAATGGTACCCATGTAAATTGTTGGACATTCATAACTCAGAACTGCACTTCAGGATTATGTCAAGGAAAAAACAGAAAGGAGAACAACATAGCGCTGACTTTTAGGAAACTCATGAAGTTAAAAACCATATTTTCATGACAGTCTCATGGTCTGTCTCCCTGCAGATGCTGTTTGATTCTGATTTCTTCTCTGTGAGCAGCAATGCATTAAACTTGACCCTAACAGGCAGCCCACATTTTTAACAAAAATAATGTCTGTAGCTATGTAACACACCAAAACTTACCAGTTTCTCATGTTTGTTTTCACTCACTTTCACGTTTGTTCCTCACTCTACTTTGACATCATTTCCACTAAGATGACTTGTTTGTCCCAAGTCAGTGTTGCTAACCACTCACATAAATTTCCCCCAAAAGTACGGCAAAGACGGCTTTATTCCTGGAGCAGTTATTGCATGCTTCTTCTCAGTTCCCCATCTGGAGCTGACTATTTGCATTAGGCTGCAGAAACAGTCCTGTCCCACCATGCTTCCAACTACTCCAACAGGCCCAGCCACTTCCATACAGTGAGATACGATCCCCCTTCTCCAAGAAGATTCAGTACACAGAACTTTTCACCACAGAAACTCTTCATCACACAAATAGTCTTATTAAGACATGCTCATAATTTTAAATTTTGTATCAGCACCACAGGCACAAAAGAAGAAGAAGCAAAAGAATATTCAGCTTAGGATTGCATTATTATGAAACCCAAAGATCTCTCATTGTCATTGCAAAAGGTATTACCTTCTCAAAGTACACTGAAGGAAACATGCACCATATAAAAAAAGAAAAATGGGTTGGAAAGGGTGCCTACAGAGACACAACAGAAACCAAATCTTTCTGAACTCACAAATATTGCAGAAATATCTTTAAATTAAATACATTATTAGAATATAACACCAAGATGTAGATGACATCTATATTTTAGCATTGAAAACAGCAGTGAAGTTCGAACATTAGATACGTGTGCCATTATATTTTCTTTACTGCCCGCAGAAGCTTGAAAAATATACCTTACAGAACAACATTCAGTGCTGCCAGCAGCAACCTTGTTGAGAGCCTTTTACTGTATCTGTAAATCTTGTACAATTCCTGTCTGCAAGAGGACAAAAAATTTTATTCAATCATGCAAGTTGCCAAGTGAAATTTAAATAAATGCTTTCAAGTCTGCTAACTTAGCGTAGATTCTAACACTAATGGACAATTTCTCTGCCTTCTTTCCAACCTTCCTCTGTTCTGCTTCTCTTCCTTTTCTACACAACTTTATTTTTTCAGAGGTTATTGTAATTTAAAGGAAAACTGAGAAGTAAAACTTTCATTGTTTGAATATCAGGGGAATATTTATTAGCATCGTATTATGTCTGGCAAGAAAGGAGGTTCAGCAGCATTTTTCATTCTTGTTCCTTTTTGTGTGCTATTTGAAGAGAAAATATATTAAAATACTATTAGATTTTTTGCCACTTGAGAATTCAGTAAGAAAAAGTACCACAAATAACCCAGAGAAATGGCAGATAATTTCATTATCATTGTAATCTAGTGCTTTCTAACTAGGAAGTACAACAAATCCTAGGAATGCCCCAAACACAAAAGGCAAATGCACAGATAAAGGCTAATTTTTGAATTTTGGATACAGTATTTTAAAAGTATGACACAGAAGGAAACTCTTCTGAAAAGGTGATTTATTCCTCAGTTTCAGTGGTCTTTCCCAAGAAACTGCTGAATAATTGCTATGACTAGATTATTCCGTACCGTGTCTGTATTTGCTGAAGAGAAATTTTTTAGGACATTTAATAAAGCTTTGACAAGATCATTGTATTTTTTGCACTATCTCTTCTAAAGGGATAGGATTTTCAAAATGATGCCCAAACTGAGCCTAAAAACAAGACAAAAGACCTGCAATTAGTATGCTCTGTCGATTGTTTTAGTCTAATTTATTTGGGTATTTCTGCAATTTCTAAAAAAGCAATCACTATATAATAATTAAAGTACTATTCAATCATAAAAACATCATTACATAAGGGAAACATGCAGGTAACTTTTCATTAGTCACAGGGACTTTTAAAAATAACTGTCACAGTTGGTCATTTTGTGGCATGAAGACAAGTCATTATAAATGTGAAATTATCAGATTAAGACATTTATCTAAATGTATTCACCACACAACAATACAATGTGTCTTCTAAATCTGCTAAGGACAATCTTCTTCCTAGCTGGAAGTATAGTTTGCTCTTTAAATTATTCAATTAATTAGCCAATATTCGTTTAGCGCTTTGAACATGTAATATTTTCCAGAACAGATGAGTGCTATTACAGGATGAGACAGACTTTTGCAGGCTGCAGGTAGATGCATCTTTTCAGACATTTAAGAATTATCCAGCAACTGAGAAGTTAGCTGTATGTGAGTAATAGGTTAAGTATAGGTACTTGCAGGAAGTGTTCTTCCATGAGATATGGTTCAAAATTTTAAAACTAATGTATTTATTTCTTCTACACTGTTTCCCTGGATTTCGTTTCAGGGGTAAAATTCAGGAAAACATTGTAGCATGTTTGGGATGGACTCGACCCTATTCTGAATTCTTACCACGTTCCTCAACCCAACTGAGGGACAACTGTATTCCTCTAGGCAAGCACAGAAGATGTAAAAAACCTGAGTGGCTGGCACAGGGACCAGAGGCAAGATCAGGATTTTGTTAGCTCAGGCAGCTCTATGAAAGGGAAAGCATTCCTAACGTTTGAAAACTAAAACCACTGCACAGAGAGACTAAGCAAAACCTCTGCTGGAACAAATCAGTGACTGGCTGCACAACAGGAATCGCGATCTATGGTGCCCACACGTGTGAACCCTTACCCACCACGCACCAATGTGGCCCTGGGGCAGGAGCAAAGTGCAGACGGGTTAGAGGATGATCATTCCCCAGCCTCCTCTCGTCATTCCCATAGTGCACTAACCTCCACTCACAATGGTGCCAATGTCATCGACCAAAGACCAACACACACCCCCACATAGACACAGAGTATATCCTAGCAATAACAATGCCATCAGGAGTTTCCCCAATCTGAATTACTTTAGGCCTTCAATAGAAATAAAGTTATTTTTATAAATGAATGCTTATTGTTTGTACTCTAGTAAAGAAGATGAATTAGGCTCATCTTAATTGCATTTGTATGCAGTATTTCCAGTGTGTGTTGTCTGAACTCTGCATACATCAATACCACCACTGCACTTAGCATCATCTTGTACAAAAATAGCAACCCTGCTCACTTCTAGTGAGACTTTCAAATATAGTTACTTCATAGAAGTGGATGACAAGCAGGTTTCCCAACACAGGCATAAAGTCCAAATCTCCTGGGAAAGAGTGAGAAAAGAGGGACATGGATTTACACCAGCAAGTGGATAGCCTAACATGCCACCTTCCTAACTCTTGCTTTTTTATAACAGAAATACAGGTCAGAGGCAAGGACTGAGGAACTAAGGTATTTTTCCAAGAGCTCACTGTCTCAAAAAGTTTATTTAATTCTTCTCCTAGAATTCAGTAACCAAATTTTACTGGCTATGTGAACAAATCCAACCAAATCACCGGTGAAAAGCCCAGAACTAGTGAACAACAACCCTCTTCAGAAATTGAAACTCAGGACTTCAGGGTCCAGCATATATTTATCTTTAATTTCTATAGGTTCACATCTTCAGAGGTTTTATTTCATTAATAGATGCTCTCCGAATCAAAAACATAAAAAAGATAAGGAGAGCTTATTAAATTCAGCCCAGTTCACCAACCTTGTTAAACTTGTGCTTGCCTTGTTTCATGTTGAAATGCAATTCACTTGTTCTAATATTTCATTATAAAAGTCTTTAACGAACTTGCTCTGAATCCAGCAATTTGATTTAAGATATATTAAATCCACACTACTGGTTGTCAAAATGAAACAAAAGAAATTTAACTCGTATTGTTCAGATGTTAGAGATATCTAACATACCTCAGTAAAAATCGATTCTTCTATGTCAGCACTGAACAGCAAACATAACACTCACTTTATGCATCTTCATGATCACAAAGAATATTCTAGCAGGAAGTTTCAAGGGCAGGCGTTTCATCCTCTGCCTTGGCATTGTAGATTTAAGGATCACCACAAGCAAGGGGCTCCTTTCTACCTTTTTAGAAGGCATTTCCACTAATTATTTACCAATCAACAAAAAAACCCCCAAGTATAGTTCTTCCCCCAAATCATAAATTCAGATAAAATCATATTACATCTGTGACAAAAGCAAGCTATAAAAATGAGAGAAAATTACTAAATTTTTGGAATATTCACCTGTATATCACAGTATAATCCTGCAGCTATAGATGGGACATGAGATCTCCTGCAACCAAGAGGTTGTTTTGTTGTTTCATTCCTCAAATTCCCTACAATTTTACTGAAAATAATACAGTCACTTGAGACATAGGTCTGGGTTGCATTGTTCCTCTTTCTGGCAATTATTCACAGTTCTTCCTCTTTTTGAGAGAACATGAAGTGATATTCGAGTGGGAATAGTGACCTACAGAGTACAATATTAGCCATGTTCCCATAAAACACATTCACGAAAGGTTTGTAAAATTTGTATTAGCACAATACTTCCTGAAGTGTGTTACACTCCACACCTCTTTGGGAAAACTGGTGATTGCATATAATATTTAATCAAAGATCCACTCTACTGTAAAACATCAATTTCTCTTCAATTTTCCACTTAGCAATTCAAAAACTCTTTTGAATGTCAATACTGGCAATTTCTGTGCTGGCTACAACTTGGTCAGAATTAAAAAAAAAAAAAAATCATTAGCATGTTAATAACTTAGTGCCTCGAAGGGATATTTAGTTGGTCCTACATCAGAAAAAAAAGTTTATTTTTCAGCCCTATTCTTAATTACAATGTAATTACAATTTACCACAATTTCCTAGTTTACCTCTTTTCAATTTGTGGAGAAGGATTTCTCAATGGGCAACATGCAGTACTGTCATAGTTCTAAGGAGACCAGCTCACTGAGAAATGATCACACCCATTAAGGTGAAGAAAGGAAAGCCAAGAATCTACAGATGCAATAAGAAAGTGGAAATTTTCTAAACAGAACTGCAAGAGGAAGTTAGATAGGCAAAATTGAGTTGCCTGTATTTTAATACAGGCAAGTGTCTGTAAATGTTCTAGACTTTGTAATATATTATAATCAAATCATACTATTAATCAGATTTCATGCAGTACCTCAATCCTTTTTCAACCTTAGCAGGGTTTAAGACAGGAAGAGCAAGACAACTTTTTTGCTTCACATTTTTGGACAAAACAATTATTTTTCATATACCCATTCTCATGTGTGCCACTTGTCCCAAGAAAATGAAAGGCATGTTCATAATCAAGGTTGTGTTATTACTGGGGTTTGTTATTTCATGCTATTAAGAAATGAAACAAAAATGTTATATCTAACGGTAGAAAGTGGATATTTAGGACGAATAATGGTGATTTCAATGTCTGTTGTTTTATTTGAAGGAACTACATACAAACGCAGAATTTTGCACAAAACTCCTAACAAGGCAGAATCTAATGTATTGTCTCTTTTTTCTTTTTGATCCTCATGAAGGATTTTTTTAGTAATTTGCAGGTCTTCTGCATGCATACGTGTATTTCTTGAGCAGAAGCAAGGTGTTCAAAGGAGACTTTTCAACAGCATAAATAACATTCAACCTACCACTATGTATAGGGAGCAGTGGAATGCATCTGTTTCAGCAGAGTATTCATAAATTTAGCTAATATTTGGAGTAGAGAATACTCACATGTTTGTTGAAGTGGCCCCCATTCTCCATGGCTTTACCCAATGGTATGTTCCCATATTTATGCAATTTGTGCAGCTTACATAACAAAATGCACCAATCAGGAAGTTTTGATTCACCTTAGTACTTCATCTTTACCACGCAAAAAACTAAACTGCTTCTTGTGAACTTGCCCGACGAGGAAAAATTTAAATAGCAAGCATAAATGTATAGTCTTTTTTTTACAAAAACTAATACAAAGAGTCTTGAAAAGCAGAAATAGCCAGGAAAAATGCAAAGAACTGTAGAACCAGACACTGAATTAATCTCCCCAGTTAAATAAACACTATGCTTATTTGCTTTAATAATTTACTTAATTCACATGGGTAAAATTAACTGGAAAGAAAGAAATAACCTAATGTGCTTTGCAACCTGAATGTCAAGTGTCCTTTTTACAGTTGGACATTTTAACGAGGACTTTGAAAACACCAAACCTCGTCTACAGGGCACTTAGTGCAGACTTTGAAGCCTATGATGGGACAGGGCTTTTTGAAACAGGTACTTGTCTGAAGCAAGGAATCACCTCCAGCTAAGACAGACAGTCCAGGCACTGCAAAAACTTACAAGTGTGCAGTGCAGAGGAGTTTAAAGCAGTTTACACACAGGTACTACTGTGTTTAAAAGACTTATATCCCTTTCTCCAAGCCCTCAATTCTTGTAAAGGACTGTGGATCTGAGCCAAGCCACCCCCTGGCCCTGGAGGATCTTTGGCATATCCTGCACCAACAACAAAATCAGGCTTGAAAGGAAATAAATAAACCTGCAGGGAGTTCTCTGTAGTGATTTGCATTATCACCACATAGGAGGCACAAATAAGTTTTAATCAGCCTCAATCTGTATGGAGAGAGTATTTATACAGTGAAAATATAATTAGCAATGCTCATAATGCTACAACAATCTGGCATCTGTGACTTGATCCAAGAACTCCTTCTTAGCAAGAGCACAACTAAATGCTCCTTCATTTGCTGAAAAACTAACAAAGTAGTTGAGCTGAGCTTTTCCACTAAACAAACTTGCTTATATTCCATTAGCTCTACTTATCACCATCACTTCTTCCTCTGACAATTACAAGGAAATAAATGTCTGCAGTTTCATTTCAGTTCTTCACTACTATGTCCATAAATAACAGTGGGGAAAAAATATTGGAGTCAGGATGAATTTGACCAATATGCAGCACTATTAGGGTACAAATGCCATGAGATTATTCTGTGCTGAAAACAAAGCTCTGGAATGGTGAAAAAAACCAAACCAACCAAAAAAACAACAACAATAAAAACAGAACCAAACAAAAAACAATCAACCGACAAAAAAAAACCCCAAACAATCCTGCAGTCTGAGTTGTTAGCTTTCTTTGAAAACTCAAAGAGGGCAGCTACATTGTTAGAAATCTAGAAAAAAAGCAAATAGAGAGTCTGCCTATAGAAGATAGGACTGAGGAAAATATGGGAAACTTGCAATGTACTTTTATTTCAATTTGTGGAAAAATACCAAATAATCAAGCTTTGTACCTACAAAGTATCAAGAAGCTGAATAAAAGCCAACATGAAAGCGTCAGAAACAGTCATATAAAAACACCTCAACTCCTCTTCTGAAAGTGCAAAGGGCCTTATGAAGAGAGGAAAAGCACACACTAACTCTCGACTTAAAGCCATCTGACATCATTTTCCATTATTTTTCCCACACAAATTTTGTAAAAAATACTCTAAGTGAAACTTCTATGAGAATAATGCTAAAGTTAGAAAACTGGCCAAGTTGTAACTGTCAATGATTTTTCCAAATGAGAAATATGTATTAACAGGCAGTACTGGGGTGTGTTCTCTGTCCAATATTTTTCATTAGTTTCATTAACAATTGGATGACAGAATGCAGTATAAACTGGCAGATTACATCAAGAACAAAGGGACAGAAAGCATATCAGAGGAAAAGATTACATTCAAAATTAAATTGACAGGGTGGAGAACAGTCCTGTCAAGAAGATCCCATAAGACAAGAATAGAAATCATCACCATACAAATAAAGACAAGGAAAAACTGGTTAAGCTGAAGTTTTAGGGTAAAGAATATAAATGTTGGAATAGATCACAAGCTGAATATATAATGAGCACACTGAATGAAAGAATGATAGTATTTCAGACAGTGTCAAAGATGAAGGGCTAAACCATAGTCAAGAAGGAAATACCTTTTTATGTCAGTTACTAAGAAAGAGTACCTTACCCTTCTTTGGGGACAGAGACTATATTTGTAGGAATTCCTCACATCACAGTGTAAGCACTTTTTCTTCTATTTCTGTTCCAGCTCAGGGTCACTCAAGTCTCCTTTCTTCACACTTCTGTCAGAGATCACTAGAACTGGACTGTATGATGGGCTATATCTTGAATACATATAGTTTTATAAATGCTCCCTACCAAACTATTATAACTATGCATTCGTTCTGGAGATTTCCAAAATAGATTTACCTCCCTTTCCTCTTTGGTGGTCAGTCACTCAAAAAATATACAGCATCAATCAAAAAACCCTATATGTTTCCTTGTCAAGTTTTTGTGAAAAATGACCTTAGCCTTGCACTGAAAACAGACAGAATTTGGAAAACAAGAACTCATTCACAGAATAGATGGAAGTTAAATCTCTCCCAACACTTACCTTTAACTTAGGACTGTGACACTGAAATAGATTCATGAAAGAAGATTAATTTGACAATGAAGGTCAACTAAAATATAAAAGATAATGAAAAAGAAAAACCACAAAAAAAACTCCAACAAAAACCAAAACACCAAAACCCTCCACCCACCTAAAATGTTTTTAATGACTGCAAAAAGGTATTTCTTTTTGTATAACGTTTCTGGGTTTTTAACGGCTTGCCACAGCAAGGAACTCTCACCTTTCTTCTGTATCTTAATAGCACATGCTTTCACCACAGCTGGGTACAAAAATTACACACAGGCATTCAGCAGTGATAAAGGTATTGGAAAGCATAAAGTCTCAGCACGACAACTCTAGCAGCAGGATGGGATGAAAAACAGAAGAAGAAATTAAAAAAAAAAAGTCTATGCAAGACATGAGAGTGACAGGTTATGTGGGCTAGTACACATTATTCCCTTTCTCCACTGTGTGTTACATTACTCTGTGCAAGGAGGACCATGTTTCAACTATACAAAAGGACATGATAGTAAGAATCAGAGATTACGTTTAAATTTAAACTGACATCTGAGTTACTGGTTTATTATTTTAATGTTGGGGGTTTTTTTGGTACTTACTTGTAGATTTTTTGGATCATATCCTTGTTAGGTGACTATCTGCAAATTTGTCCAAAAGTTTTAATGTTGTAAACATAATTAACACCAAAAAATTTGGAAAGTAAAGGTGGTTAGGTTTGGTTTACTCAAGACCAAGCTTTCAACAGAATTTCCAACCCATAAAAAACCCTCAGATTTCAAAATATTGTTTCATATTCTGAATCTGAGGAGAGCGATGAAAAAAAATTAATAAAATGCATTTTCACAGAAACTAATTAGTAAGAGTCTGGTGTACACTACACATACACACTGGATTATATACATCCTTTAATGCATCAACCATGTAGCAGCTATACAATGAACTGAAGCTGCACTGGTCTTACCTTCCACATGTTGCACACCAGAACAGTGAGTGCAGAGGAAATCTGAGTGAGATTCATATAGTGCAGCATATGAATAAATCAGCTACTCCTCATCAGGACAGAGAATCCAACTGACACTCAACTTAGATGTCATGTAAAGCCAGCTCTCAGAGATATTTGATCATGAGTTTCTCTAGACAGCAACAACTCTGATCAGTTGTGTGGTGTACAAACATCCCTGGAAAAATGACCAGTTGATGGAGTGAAAAATTATTTCCAAAAACAAGCAAAGAAAAAATCCAAATGAACAAACAAAAAACCCCAACTACTGATGACTACTGAAAAAAATGTTATAGTTGGCAGGTATCTTACCAACTTATTTAAGGAAGCAGTACTGAAGCAGTGCATAAAATTAAAATGCAAGCTAGTGTGTTTTTGCCTTATCTAGATATTCATAATATACTTGCTATAGTATGCAGTTATAATTACAATTTTGCTTGCTGACAGATTCTCTAAGGCAAGAACTATATTTGTACATTTCTGCAGGACTAATTACAATGCCTACAAAAAGGATGAGCAGTCATCATGCTTGAGCACACTAGTTGAAGGTTTAAGTCTCTTCCAATGAAGCTCCAGTGAATCCAAAGTAGAAGCAAGAATAAAAACTCTCAGGCACTAGAGAGTTCATACTCTTTAGCCTTTGCAATTCCTTTTTTTAAGGAATTTATAATATCATGCACTATGCCCTTTCTTTTTTCCCCTCTCACTCCCCAGCATTTGCCAGTATTTTTAAAGATGGGACCTTGAAACTACTACTGGTGCTCTTGGCAATATACATCCTTTTGAATGCAAGAAATAAGTACCAATTTTGTTATTGCTTTTCCTTCTGTAGGGGCTTCTGATGAAGAGACAGTTCAAACCTGAACTGCATTTGATCATCTCAAAAATAGCTGTTAAGAAATCTTTCTCTTAGGCATTGATCATGATTTTTGACTTTAACTCTTTCTAACTCACACAGAGAGTGATTTGAGGGTTCTCAAAGGGAAATGGACAAGGCTACCATTGATCTGGTAAATTAAAAGGAGCCCATCATATGGTTTGTTCTGCATCACTCGTATAAATGCAACAAAAACACAGTTAGTGTTCTTGAACTGACTTACAGGATTAAAGCTCAGCCTCCGGCAGCTAGACAGCTCCTTCAAATTTTTTCCCAGTTAGAAGAATTTCAGTATTTTTACCCATGTTGTTACTATTCACTGATCTATGCCTAAAGGAACCTGAATGTGCTATTACCTGTCAATTCAGGATTTAAATTTCCATTACATATCCCATAAGGAAGTTTCCAGAACTATCCCTCAAGATCTCCACATACCAAAGGTACAGTAACACAAGGTACCAAAACGTAACTGTAAGAAAAGAGGCCACAGATGAACAAAGGAAATTGAGAAGAGAAGGCATAGGGGAGATGTCATCAATCTGTATAAACACCTGAGTCGGGTGGGGTTGAGGGAGCCTTACAACCTCAGGTATGCTGTGATTCTCTGAGCTGCAGAACATATTGCAGGTATATAGCACTATGTTTGATATTCAGAATTCAAATTGATATAACTGAAACCCACACTGTGTTTCAAAATTATTTTGATTCTGCTCCTACGCTGGTTTCATGAAGGACTTACTACTAAAAAATGACTCTCATTAAAGACAACTAAGAAACAAGATATTTTGAAAATGGAGTTAAATGTACTTTCAATCTTGTTTTTAGACACTGGTTCATTTTAATAAAACACGTGACTTTGCAGAAGACTCATGGAAGACAAAAAGCATTTATATTAAAGCTGGATACAGTAATTACAGGTATTCCAGCCATTTACAAGAATACATGTGCAATGACATTTTCACCAGCAAATTCAGCAGATTTAAGGCAGACAGATGTTCTAGAATGAAAATGATAAACAGCCATGGAATAGAATTCCTGTCAAAATATTTCTCTGAGCAGCTAGATCAGTTTAAATTAAAATGCTTAAAATATTCTCTTCAGATTACATGAACAAAGTAAGAAGCGTTAATTGAAAATATTTAACTTAGCTATTTTACATTTGCATTTTATACTTGTCTTCTTACAGAAAAGCTAATATTGAACACTTCTGGCTGACTAAAATATTGGTTTGCAGGTAAATAAAATTATTATACATGAAATCCATTATTTCTTTTTTATTACCAACCTTCAACATCTTTCCTTTTTTTCTCAAAAATATGTAATGCTTCACATGTACTTACATTCTCAGTTTGCAAGTATTATATCAGAATATGCTGCGTTTTGCAATTTTCTCATTAGAAGAATATTAATAACCACTGTCATCCTCCACTTCTATGCAAACCAGAATCAGAGAATATCTGAAGTTGAAAGGGACCTATACTGATCATCGAGTCTACCTCCTTGACGCTTACAGGACAACCAAAAAGTAAACCATATGACTCAGTGGATTATCCAGATGCTCCTTGAACTCTGACAGGTTTGATGGCACGGGAGTCTGCTCCAGTGATCCATCACTCTCTGGGTGAAGGGTGTTTTTCCTAATTCCAACATGAACTTGCCCTAGCACTGCTTCATTCCATTTCCTCTTGTCCTAAAATCAAATTAGTATCCATAGCATCATCCTCTTTTTTTATGTATCTTCAACTGAAAGAATGAGTAAAAAAAAAAGGAAAAATTATTTATGAATTCCATGAGGTCTACAAGTCTAGGCATTATACATAAAGATACAAGGAAAATCATTGTATTTGGAGTTTGGGTCAGTCAGAGGTTTATGGGGGTTTTTATTTAAAAAAAAGAAAAAAGCAAACCCCATCAGTTTGGTAGACAAATGTCCCAAGCTATTCAAGAGATTTGTCTAATACCATGTTCATGATACACTGTTCTAATATTATGTTTGAGAAAAGGTAAACCAACGAAATTCTAACAAGGTACAATTAATATATCCAAGAACTGGGCTCAGTCTCTGAAGGATTAATGTATGTAATTATTTCTGCACATTTCTTCAGAGCCTGGGCGGGTGTGGGGAGAAGTACAGCAATGTGGTCACAGCAGCAGCTTGCAAGAATAGCACATCAGGCATTTAATCTTTCTCTGGTCAACAACTCAAAATTTCTATCTTAAAACATATTAATAGCAGCAGGTATTCTGTATGGAAACATTTTCAAAATGCACACATATCATCAAGTCAGAAGAGCAATTAGAGAGATTATCTTGTGTTGAGAAGACAGAATTTTGCGATAAATTACTGACGTTTCAGAATGCAATCAATGGGAATATCTAAATATAAATTTAGTAAATTGAAGTGAATCACATCAAATCTTATAAGATCACGGGGGAAAATCATTAAAGTTTTATTTTAAATAAAGACTCAAACACCTGTTTCCTAGAGGTATATTTGAATTGTGTAACTTCCCAATAGATCGTTTTGCTGAAAAAATCTGCACACACAGAAGAATACCTGAAAGTAAGCTTATAATGCTAAAGAGAATGATGCACTGAAAAATAAAAGTAATTTCCTTTTCCATTTATTTATTTTTAATAAAAAATATATAGCTGTATTTGAAAGTGCGTCCTTGCTAAATCAATTACATCCTTCTCCACTCACACACCACTTGAGTGATACAAGCAGGGAACCTTCATAAAGAAGTACAATACTGACTAACTTAGAGAACCATCTGAAGAGACAACTGTATTATCCCACAACTGTAACCATTACACATCAACTGAATGGCACTTACTCTCCTTATCCTAAAAGATATCAGGGGGCTGTGGGCAAGATAAAAAAGATCTGGTTAATTAAAGCAGCTTCACTGTTATTTGTCTAACCAACAAAATCACTTACTCAATTTGGTTGAATTTTCAAGGCAATTTTGAAATCTCCTTCATGCCTGACCAGAAGGCTGTATCCAATTCTCCTCTCGACATGAAACTGCCAACTATGGTCATGCAATGGCCACAAATTACCATTCTGAGGGAAAGGCAACACCACCAGGACGGAAGGGCAGAAACAGATAAATAATACTCTCACACACAACACGACCTCATGCTTCATTTTTCTTATTTTAAGAAAGAAAATACATAAATTGCACTTTTCAATTCGGCCCTTCCCTTCCTCTTCCTAATCCTATTTCAAATAATCATTAATTCAAAGATTCAGAATGACTGTGGCATCCTGCAGTGGTCAGCAGCCACAAAGCTGGCATGGAGCAGAACCAGCACAGCTGCTTCAGAGGCACCTCCCTGGATCAGTCGCCTTTAAAATATTTCTCTCTATATGTCTCCATCACCATCTGCCAATAAAGAAGGCCAGTTCTTGCAAAAGAATACTCACTTTCTTCATATATGAATTCAAATAAAAGAACAAAAAGAATTTTAAAAAACAGTAGCTAAACAACAGTATTCCTTCACAGCACTGCATTCGAACTCATAGATTATGCAGGGGCTAAGAGGGGAACAAGAGGAGTGTATATATGTAAACATTTATGTTTTAACCTGTAAAAGTGTCTCTGTGCCCCAAAATTCCTTCTGTTGTTGAAGACATGTATTGTCCATTATATATAAAACAGTTGTCTAAGGTAGCTAGGATTAAAATACCTTAATTTCAGAAAAGATACTACACTTATATATATCTTTAAAAGAAATTATTGCTTGTAACTTCACTATATGGATATCTACTTCCCCCAGTAGTCAATGAACAAGATACAGGTATTAAAAGTTTTAGTCAGTAGAAGATTCAGGTCTACATTACAAGCTGGAGCACAATTCAGCACGTAAATATAGCGAACCTTCATAAAGAAGGTTCATGAGAGAACCTAGAGAACCATGAATCTGGTTTGTCCACTTTTACTATATAATGCACAGAAATTCATCAAAAATTACTAATGCCTGATAAAGGACTTTATACCCACTTAAGCCTCTCCCTACGCCTATCAGCTGCTTCTTGGTAATAGCTTAAACTCATAAAAAGCTTTAGGTCTGAAAACAGGAAAGTTCTTTCTGAAACTTTCAGCACAGGAGTTTTGGCCTTTCCTCTTCCTCTATCAAAATTGGCAAAAATCATTCACGTATAAACACATGAAACAGAAAATATGAAAATGTAAAACCAACATTTACTGAATAGCCAATATTCACCTAGTGCAAAAACCTGGATCATATTCCTGCTACTCACTTCCACAGGAACTTCAGGGTAAAAAAAATCTTCAAAGCCACAGAAAGTACAATGAGATAATGCACAAAGAGAGACACGAAAAAGTATTAAAAAAAAAAAAAATTGAATGCAACCTTTAATACAATGTAAACATAATGAATTTTACATTACTCAAAGAAAACAGTGGAAGAACTAAATGGTTTTCACTTCCATCCTTGTATGATGGGCAGAATCTTAATCATGTATCTCTGGAGTTATCAATGCAGTCACCTGAAATTTACAGAACCCTGGAGAAACAATGCCAAGCAAGAAAGCTAAAGCCAAGAAATACAGGAAAATAGGGGCATAAAAATGCTGCATTAATGTTGACCTATTTAAAAATAATTTAAAAAACCAAAAAAGTCAAGGCTTCCCTGAAGGACAGTATGTATAGAATGGATGGCTCTCTTTCCCAATTTTATACACTGTATACCCGAAGTTGCACATATCTGTGAAAACACAAAACATACACCGCAATCCCAAATGAGCCAGAAAATAGGAAATCCCAGAAGAAAGCTGTAGTCAGCAGTGGTTTTCCAGAAACTTCCTTCTCTACACCATGGGGCAGGTTACGCACTCAGGCCCAAGTCAACGTGCCAGCAGGCTGGCCTCAGGAAGCCCTACTGACCTGCTATGCCCATGCAGGGATTCATGGACAAGATCCCTTCCCATGCCAGATCTCCTTTGAGTGACGTGACAACTCCAGCAGCCCCCTCACTTAATGTTTTTGCAAGTTGTCGATCCAAGCAGTTACGTAGTGAAGAAATGTTTTCTGACACGCCCTTCCAAATACCAGCTTTTCAAGATTAAAAGGAGGCAAACTCATGAATTATCCAAATTAGCCATACCAAACTATATGCAACTCTCAATAAATCTAACTAAACAAGAGCTGTCAGGTAAGAGTGTTGATGAAGTTGATGCAGATGGAAATGTAATTACTACATGGTCACTTTTCCTATCCTAAATTCATGGCAACTGCTCACAAAAGAAACCTGAACAGAAACTCCTGGAAATTAGAATTCCTACTTTATGTTAAACCTGAAAGTTAAAAACAATTTTCATACATGATTTGCAAATGAGATTCTTCTTTCATTTAAATTAGTCATTTCATCATAATGTTCCTAATTTTACAAAAGTACAGTGAGGACAAAATAATTTTATTTACCTCTGAACTGAGTACCTTCTTGCAAAGCTGGCAGAAAGCCAGTCAGATATGCCTTTTGCTACAAATCCAAGCATAATGTACTTGGAACATGGCATAGGAACTCATTATTGCTGTGATTATAGGCTTAAAAATGAAATATACTTGTGATTTCAGCACCAAAAAAACCTTCAAAATAATAAGTATTTGCTACAATCACCTCTTCTGTTTATAGTTAATACAATGAACTTCCAATTCAGTCATATTACATTTTGACATATTTAAAATTTCATTATCCGAGACTGTCTATTTTTGTTTAAATTAGCTTGTGTTACACACAACAGATTTGACACACATGAAAGTCTACCTTATAAAAACAGGAGGTGAAAAAGGTATTTAAATTTTAGCTGCTTTGTCTACTGCACTAGATGGACACATTTGCAGAGTTACTCTGAGGCATTTGCTACAGCTTGCAAATGGGGATTACCCAACTGTTATTTCCAATTTATGTGAAAAACACTCAGTTGCACACCAATGTCCATCAGCATGATAAACTCTTGTCTCTGACACATAGAAGGCCAATTCGTGATTGAAACTGACACTGAGAACTACTTTAATCAACTAATAATCACTCAAAATTACCTCCAGGAAAATCCCTGTAGCTCCAGTATTTAGATTAAGTGTCAAGGCTCAATCTGAACTTCTTATGAAGAAGGTACCTTCTCTTAAAACAAATCTCTGTTAAATTGATAAGAGCTAATGTACCTGGCAGCTCCTCAGCAGATGGTAAGTTTAGGTGCAGAATGCTGATGACACTGGAGCTTTGTGCTACCAACAGAAGTCATTAAGGTGAAAGAACTTTCAAATGAGCCTCTTCTGTAAATTATTAAACGAAAATTACTCCTAGGATAAAACACCTTAGCTCAAGAATTAATTTACTTGGAGGATGCTTGATAAAGCACCTTTTGTTTGTTTTTGACATTTGTGAAATACATTATAGAGCATTATTCACCATGCACAGGATGATTTTTCATGAATCTATGTACACAGAAGCTCCAAATACACACCATAAAACAAGAAGCACTGTATCGGTTTTTCCTAGATGTCAGCCAGGCTGAATACCAGACCAATCAGCAAAACATTTGATTAATTTAGCAAACTTTCACTTGAAGCACATAAATATAAACCTACAGCATCAATAGATATTAAAAAAAGAAAATGAAATGCAACAAAACAGAACAATGAAAAATGTCTTGTTTAAACAGGAAACAAAAATAATTCTTTGCTTGATTATCTGCAAAGCAGCCTGTGGAGATGCCACCTTGAAGGGGAAGACAAGCTTAAATATTGCCAGGTATAGGGCTAAACTACAAAGCTGATGCCAGGTTTCTGGGTATGCACTGTAGCAATTCACCTGCAGACATCTGCTTACTGCCTGACAATCCTGCCCTCTGCCCCTGGCTAAAAGATTTGCCAAAAATAGCACTAAAGGATCTTGTGTCTTGTAGGGCCTGCCCTTAAAAAATACTCTTATTACAGAGCCACACTCTGTCCTTTGGCAATTAAAAGGATGCCTATTTATGAAATAAAGCAAGCAAAGCTTCCAAAAGTGAAAACAAACCATGTTTCTGAATTTAACGCATTTTTGGCTTTATTTTACACACGTAAAAATACATATTACACATAAACAGAAGAAGCTGGTGTTCCTGCAGTCACTCTCTTTTGCTGATTAAATTGTATTTCCAAAGACTCCACATTGTTCTGAGAGTAAATTTTGGGTATGCCAATACTACTGTTCCCAAACCTGTTGTTTTCTCTCAAGCAAGCCATGGACTTAAACTGTTATTCCAAAAATTTTGCAGTAACTCTGGCTGAAAAGATTTCCAATAGAGCTTTTCTCAGGAAAAGATTCATACCCATCTGCCAACACAGATAATCTGGCATAACTGTTCATTTAGATTCAGCTAAATTAAATCTAGAGCATTTGCATGTTGTGTTAATTGATCTCACCTAAGAAAATAATGTCACTGTGCCAGCAGAAAACCCCTTACTGGAACGTGTCACAACAGCCTAACACTGTGGAGCTGCAAAATACCTAGAGCAGAGATATTTTATAATTATATTAAGGTGAACAATGTCAAGTCAAAACAATACCCTGGAAGTAAAAAAAAAACCAAAATTCTGCTTGATTTGTGTGAAGGTCTGATTACTGGCCTTCCCTTGACCAGAATTTCCGCACAATTTCAGTCCCTGGCACTGTCCTCATTTGAGTTAAATAATCTTTGAGGAAAGAGAGACATTTCTGACTGAAGGGTTTTGATTGCTCACCATATTTATTTCACTGACATTAAACTACTGCTGAGAAAATTATAACACAATTACAAACTTAGTAAACTCCAAAGCTGTATCTGACAGAGGCAGTGATTCAACCAGAGAAGCAACATTCTGTCTTTAACAAGAGCTCAGTGAGGGTAACAGGAAACACTACACCTCACATAAGAAAAGGGAAAAGTTACGAGCATTGTGGGAACCATTATTCCAAATTTACTCACTTTATGTGTGTAAATTTCAACAATAATGTCACATTAAAGTTGTTATTCAAATTTAACACACTCATGGTCATTAAAGAAAAATGAAGTCACCACAATGACAAACCATTCCCTGACTTACACTCCAGGAAACTAAATGTCAGGCAGCAGGAGAAATTTAAGTTACACAATATCACAGATGTGCACTATAAGCAATTTTTTATTTTGCTTTGTACCATGCAAAAGCCTCTTGGGAAGTAACCAGTCAGTCCTTTTTATAGCAAAGATGATTTCTATATGCATAGCTCAAGGCACTCAGTAGGAACTTATAAATAACTAAAACACAAAACAGGCCTCAATGTCAAATTTTTATCTTAAAATATAACCAAATATTTTTATTTTTAAAAAACTTGCAATGCTGTTTTAGTAGATAAACTGTTTCAATAAATCATGCAGGATCCTAATGCTTTTCATGGGCAAAGTACAGAATACCTCCATGTCCTTTCATTGTCACTAGAAGGTGACTGGGAGATTGTGTCTTTTGGACAATCTGCTGGGTTGCCTACCTGACAAATAGTCCTTGCACTGCAGCTTTGCATAGAAGCCAGTTTCCAAAACACCTTGAATTGTATCCCACCGGGACATTAGCAACATTGTCAAAATTATTTTCTAAGCATTTCCCTTGAAGAAACATCCTTGGGATCTTTAGGGTATCTTGCTACGTGCCTCTATGACTTTGCTGGGGGAAATTGAAAGTCTTTCATTTTCCCTGTAACAATATAAGTGCTATTGAAGAGATTTCTTTATATATAGTGACACAGCATGCCAGAAAAAGGGAAAGAAAAATGGCGCTATTAAACTCCTTCACCAAGTGTTACTTAAAAGCAGGGATTATACAAATGGGATATATGAAACCACTTGTGTTCTTAAAAAGTACATATACTCTTTATAATGTACTTGCTTTGCACCATTAAAGTTATAGTTCTTACTCCAAAATTTATATACAGAAGATTAAACCATAAAGCCTTAAAACACATGCCATAAAGCCCAAACCAGATTTCTGCATATTTTCATATGAGGAGCAAGAATTTTACCACTGCTACAAGTGCAGAATTTGGGAAACCAGCTTCCTATCCCAGCATAATACTTTAAATTGAACTGCAGTGAGTAAAACCTTTAGGTATCTTTATATATGTATATACAGAAATACTTCACAAAGTATTATTTTAAAATAACTTTCTTCTGCCTGCTAATCTGCTGGTAGACCATAAGAGTACAAGAGATAACCCAAGTCCACCTAGGATGTCTACAAGAACAAAAGCCAACTGGAGGGATGGAAGAGTTTGAAAATGGAATAAGTATACAGAACAAATTACTAGAATACCCTCCATCTCCAAGAGGTTGTGGATGTCTAACACTGGAACACTGAGGTTTTCTTTGGAGACTTTTTTAGCTTGCTTCATTGTTTGGGTTTTTTGGGGTTTTGGGTTGTTTGGGGATTTTTTGTGGGCTTTGTTTTCATTTTAAAATAGTGCTTCAAAGATTTCTTTTCTTTGAAATTGTCCAAACATAACTTACACCCATGTCAACTTTTATCTGGAGCTTCCTGCAGCAAGTTCAGTTTATGCACTGAACTCTTGTTCTTTTCTTAGATGAGACAGGGAACATTTCTTCCCTATTAATTTTCTCCAGGCCACTTCTGATTTTATAGAGTTCTAAAATAAGCTCTCTTTTTCATGGTAAATAGTCCCAGCCAATTTAGTCTCTCCTTGCACAGAAGTCATTGGATACCCTTGATCATACTTGCTGCCCTTTACAGAATCTTCTCCACTTCTTCTTTTTTGAGAGATGGAGACCAGAATCGAATACTGAACATGCAGACACACCGTGGAATCATTCAGTGTCATCATGATGCTCTGCTTTCTACTTCTTGCTAAAAATTCCTAACATTGTATTGGATTTCTTAGAAAACAATACTGGGCATTCAGCTCCAAAAGGATGAGATACTTCATAAGCTCTAGAGAATACCCCAAGAATGAACCTTCTGGAGGAAAATTTGACAGTTGATTGTTTGTCACTCTCTAATGGAGTAGAACAGGTCAAATACTGCCTTTTCTCATTCGCGTGAAAAATATTTATTTAATTTATGATGATATTCAAGACATGAATTTTTTCTTTTTATTGACAGAGTTTCATGGAATAACACAGCAAGTACCACTAATGGACAGGATACAAGAGATGTTTTCTAGAAAGATACAAAGATAATACAAGAATATCCCAAAGATGCTTTCTTCAAAAGCATGATGGTTAATGATTCTATGAGATAATGGAGAAATGTTTCTGGAAAAATTGAAAGGAAGTGGGGTGCATTTGCAGACAGAGACTCAAGAAATGCATGCAGATAAATATACAAGGATAATGAATTGCAACACAAAATATTTCTGACTCACATCCCAATGACACTAACTAAATGTGCAATATCCTGGCAGCATGAATGTAAGAAGACTGAAAGGGTGCTGCTGTGCAGCTGTCAGTAAAGAATTTCCATGCACTACTTGTGTCAGGGATATATAAATAATATATTACTGAAATACTAAAAATATTGCACTGTAGCTTACTGTATCTGTGTATTCTCAACAGTTAAATTAGTGCTACATAGTGGGATGTTTTCAGCAGGGGGATGAAGAACAAAAAACTGGAGTAAGGATGGCAGCAGAGCAAGGTTTTAACAAAAAAAGAGCACTTCAAAACAATGGGTAAGCAACCAAGAGACTCCAAGATGGTACTATGCCATGGAGGAATCCAAAAAGGCAAATTCCTATAATCAGTATAGACTCGGCTCTCTGTTACGAACAGTCAAACCTATTTCTTAAAATAAATTTTATTACTAGACTGCTGTTCTCATTGCAGTTATCCTTCTCCAAATTTCCAGCATCATTCTCAATTCTAGCTTTTATTCATGGAATTAAAATATTTATACTTAATAAATAAACGGAAAGAGAAAAATACTGTCTCACTTTTCATCTGATTTAATATCTAACATTTTTCCTGAATGTAGCACTGAAAAAGATAACAAAAAATATATTGAATAGGGGAAAAGGGAAAGTAGGTTATATTGTAACACCTCAGAGAGGAGGGGAAAAGAAAGAGATATATAATTTTGTTGGCTGCCTAAACAAAATGCATGTCTCAAGACAAAAAGGCCTGAAAAGTAACCATCTGATTAATTTCAAAACCATTTCTCTGCTATTTGACAGAATGTCAAAAATAATTAAAAGTCTACCTTGAATTTTAGGTATAGACTTCTTAAGTATTTATCATATATATAAATTTAAGAAGTACTTAAATAATTTCAAAAGATATTTTAGATACAAGACTATACAGAGAGAAAGATAAGAAAATTCTGGAATTGCTCTCAAAAGGTACCACTGCTTACGTACATGGACCAAGGCTTTGAAGGGGGTCTGTCTTTGGGAACTACTATTCTACAAGAACAAGATCAGAACAGCTGAAAAACAAAACATAAAGCCACAAGTAAATAAAAGCAATTCCCCTTTGAAAACCTGGGAAACCTCAGAATTCCTGTACGGACATTTGCAAGACTGGATTTACAAAATACAGGATGGTATGGAATTTTACAGTAAGATAGGAATAATAATAATAAAAATCGAGCAGACAATTTTCAAGACAAATAACCACAAGAGTATCTATATGGCTAAGCACATTTTGCTGGGATGTAAACTTTAATCTTAGTCTCCTTACTCTCTAGAATGAGCCAAGAGCCAGAAGGGAGTATAAATTAGAATTATAGTTTCCCCTATTTATCCCTCTTTACTGTGAGGGTATTTTTCCTCACAGATTAACTATTAAAAAAAAAAGACAAGACACACCTACTGCTTCATATAAATGTCTACTGGCTGACTTTCTAACAACAAATTGAAGTTTCAGCAAGCTTACCATTGTTTTCCCCTCAATTCTGTTCCATAACATTGAACATGAATTAATGAATATTTCCCCAAACACATTACAAAAGGAACAAAAAAATAATTTTCCCTTATTTTATTAAAATAGATGTAGCCTACAATTCTTATCTTCACACTAACTGCAACCATGATTTAGTCCTTAGTTTCTCTTCATTTTCCCAGAATCAGCTCTTACTATAGTCAGATGCTTTCTTTCCCCATATGCATTTCCCATCCTGCTGTGATGCATAAGGATATTCCATCTAGCACTGAAGGGAAAAAGAAGTCACTGTTTTTCTCTACCACTCCTACCTACTGCTCTCCAGTTTCCTTCAATATTATACTCTGCCACTCACTTGTTTTTCTTTATAGATTTTTTTAAATGAACTTTTATTATCTTCTTTTTTTTTTCCTACGTAAGTTAATTTTTTGGGTTAAAAACCAAGGCACTTCAGGCTCCATTTTTACCTGCAACAAGTTGCCAGGCAAATAAAATACATACCTACACTCAAATAGCCATTAAAATAGCCCACATAATCAGCTTGCCCAAAGCGTGACAACTTAATTTAATTAGCAATGGCTTGTCACTTTCACCATGGCTGCTCACTAAATTTGATGAGAACACAGGGTTCAAAAACATCAGGTTTGTCATCAGGCACATAAAATTCAGAATTTTTTTTAACCTTTACAGCTAATAATTGCAAATCTGACATTTAAATTATTTGTCTAAAAGCCCCAAATCAGAATAGAAGGCAATATTTATGAAGTGCTGTTTGTGAACAACACTACAGGTTAGACATGATGCAGAGATCTAATTATGCAAATCTATACATGCCCTATAAAAATAACTCAGTTTAACCAGAGTCTCTTAAAACAGCTACATTCAAGATGTCTGAGAATTTTAAGTAGAGAAAAGAACATAATGGAGATAAAAAGGGAAACAGTGATAGCAGGTCTAGGCACACATACTCATATAAGCAGAGAAACAATTGCAAATGTGGTCATAAAACTTAACTATAAGAAAGAAAAAACAAAACAAACAAACAAACTAAAATGAAGCCCAAGCAAACCGTGAGCATTTGCAAATGCCAGGAAAAGCTTTTCCTACTCAAATATCAAGAAAGTCAAAGCCTATTTAATAAAGTCAATCAAAATGAAATTTGGAGATAGCCAAAGGCAAAGTCATTTAATAAAATTACCAGGAAATCTCAGGAAGCATCCCAAAGGCATTTTGATGAAATGTATTTAAGAATGTATTTAAGAATGACTGAAATCTCAGCTGCCCAGAGATGGTGTTGGAGCAGAAAATGGATGAAATATTGAAAGAAAGTAAATCTTTTCCACAATAACCCTCCTTCAAACCATAGTTTGAGAACACTCACAGCCTTCATTTTTCAGGGTGACCTTGAACAGACAAGAGCTAACACATTATTTGAGCAAAAACTCTCCCATTCCCAAGCTACAACAATTGGAGAGGGTTCTTCGGAACATGTCATCTGTCACTTCTCACCTTCAATCTCCAGTTTTCATTAGACTTCTTAAATTTGCATCCTGCACCAATGTACCACAGTGGAGCACAGCAGGAATAGGCTGCAGGCAAATACAAGAGGCTTCAGGGGAGTTGCATGGCCATGGAAGTGGGCGGCAGCTCAGTGCAAACCTCCAGCAGCATCCGGCTGCCTCAGCCCCTCCGCAGGTTGATCTGGCTCTCCACAGGACACACTGCAGTGCCCAGCAAGAGAGAAGAGCCATTCAGTCACTCTACGTCGACATAACTGGACAGGTCTGTTGTAATTCCAAGTTCTTATCTCAGTTGGAACAGGGAACCACTTGGTAAAGGCTGAGAGAGACCAGTTAAGACAGGAGTCAGGCAGCATTGTCAAGACCATCTCGTGGGCTGCCCTGCACACCTCTAAATCCCTTGGCATGATCAAGCTGCATGGCCAGAAAACAACATTCCACAGGGAAAAAGCTCTGTGGCAGGCCCGTGCATTTTTTTTTCACCATTTAGAACTAAGTAAACAACAGTAAATCTGCCATGTAACCACGACTATATTTTCACATAGGCACAGGCAAGAAAAGAAAGGAGACAAATATCTGAAGAGACAGAATTTTCCAATGCAGTTACTTGAAAAAAAGTCGTACATTTATCTGCTGAATTTATCAGTGTTACAAATTCATATAGGTATCTCTGATTACTCTAACATCACCTGAAACCAAGTTCTGGAACTACAAGTTTGAAGAATTCATCTTCATGTGGGAAGCTGAGAGATTTGTCATGCACTTTAAGAATGCTGACTTGATCTGATTCCAGTTGCACTACTCTAAAACACCAATAGCTAAATCTGGGTAGACTTGGTAGCACTGGAAAAAATTTTTTAAAAATTAGCCTAAGAAATTATTTTATTTCCCTCATCTTTTAACACCAACCTCCAAATGAGAGCAGCAGAGAAATGCAGAATAGCAGAAGCATGCAAGAGGCATTAACACTCACATTTCTATTTCCACATGCTTTTACTACTTGGCAGTATCTATAAAATAAGCAAGGTTATTTATAACAGTCATAATAACCTCTCCTTTTAGCCATTTAACTCAACTCCAGTGCTTCAATTTTTTCCTAGCAGTCAAGCAACTGAATAATAACTCCAGCTGCATACAGCTTGATGATCCTTGCCCCGTGCAGCATGCCATGCACAGGCACTTAAGAAATTATACTCTTCAGCCAGAAAAGGCAAGGGGCCACCACTTTGTACAACTTAACCACGGCCCATGGTCCAGCCTGTGATAAATGATGCCCTCTTTCTGAACCTCTAGAGGCAGGTGTTGGCCACTAAGTGCTTCCACATAGTTGGTCTCCACTGCAGCCTAGACACAGAGAGCTCACCAAAGCTATTGAAAGGAAAAGTCTGAAAGAAGGCCACTAAAAAAGGGGGGTTTTTTTGTGATAGTTCCTTGACTTCTGGCAGACTATCATGGGTAAAATTCATAATTATATTTGTCACTTAGATCTATTTCCAGAATTCGGTTTCTCAGGTTACTGCATGTCACTCGAGATCTCAGAAATTTTTTCCACTCCTTAGAGAGGTTTAACACCTTTGGGATAAGCCGACATTAATGCTATAGCACTATTCACTGCATGTTGAAATCTAATGCACTTTGCCCCAATTATGAGGTCATTACTAGCATGCACAAAGGCACGTAATTGATTAGAAACAACATACTTCTCAATAAATAATGTACTTAGGAAGCATGCCTTAGAAGACAACCCAGTAACATGCCATTTAAAAAGTTTACTAGTCCATGAATTACAGCCTATCTCAGAAAAAACACAGGTGTTAAAAGGATACAACTCAAGAAGGCAAAATATCTAAAGATAAGTTCCAAGTATTCTGTGCAACAAAACATTTATCAATGTATAATTTAGCTATGATAAAGAACAACCATTTTCAGATCTTCCTGGGTTTTGCTAAAGATGAGGCCAAAATATTTCAATCCTGTGATGGCACACCATCAGCAAATCAACACTTCCAAGTCATTGATGACATGCAGCCTCACTACAGGAGACAAACCTTGTGTTTATTCTGTGGGAAGATTAGGTTGTCTAAGATCTTCAGTTGAAAAAATTCCCTGGCCCCACACGTGGCAAGTACTGTGACCAACTGATAGAGCAACTGTGAGACAGACCTCTGGTTCTCTCAGCTTTTCTCTACATGCCTGCCTTGTCCCCATGAAGTGGAGAACAGCTCCAAGTCTTCACTCTATGCTAAGGGTCACAATCTCAGGACAATCTAGCTCCCTTATTCCCCAAATGAGACTCTCCTGAAAAGCACCAGAATCCCAGGCTAGCCAATTAAAAGAAAGCTTCCACTGGCATGCTGATACAGGTGCCTGAACAGCACTGTGCTTCCCCTTTCCTCTGTGCTACAATAAAATGCCATCTCTTTTCTGAAACCCTCAGGAGCATTCTGAGGTCAGTCTGCTTGCTAGTGGGCCATCTTCAGAATGAACACAGCTGAATGCAATTGTACATATTTTTATAGCAAATGTTAATAATCTAATTACTGTGAATCAGAGTTCAGGGCTACATTCAAATTCTAAAGTCTCCCTTATATGCCCTTGCCTCAGAATGAGCCACTTCGAGTTAATACTTGAAACCAAAACATTCAGATTGCCAACCTTTACAACCTGATTTGCATTCACTTGTCACTGTAAATGGAATATATTTTAATGCCACAGCTAAGTTTGTTAGAAATTGGTAAATGCATATTAAAAGCTCTTCCTCCAGATATAGAGTTTCCTATTAATGAAACTCAGCTTTAGAAGTCTTAACACATAAATCACAGAAACATTATTCCACTTGTAAATTTTAAGCATCACCAATAAAAGCAACGCTTATCAAAGGAAGCGTTTAAAGTTGCTGCCATTCTTCTCATCTGTTTTACATTAGACCACCTCAGCAAGATAAAAGTATCCTCATCATCTCTCCCACTGGAAAATGCAGAAACCAAGGCTGCAAATTAAGGCACAAAAGAACAAAAAAAAGGCTCTTTTAAAAAAGCTCATTTACACTAGAACCAAGCAGCCTGCAGAACAGTTGCATAGGCTTTGCTTTAAATTCTAGAGCCATCCACTCAGCTGGAACCAGCAGTCATGCTGAAGGTGAGGAAGCAGATGGTGGGACCAAGAGCCTACACCCAGAGTAGAGACAGCAGAGCCTGTATAACACTTCCATAAAGGCTGTGCTAATTCATCTCACAAAAGCCACTATCAGTCTGACTCCTGTTTAAATAGAAGACACTTGTTTTGGAGAAAAATTAAAACTGGCAGCAGCTTCATGCACAAACTCCTGCAGCTTTGGACAGGGGCAGGTAATAAACTCTCAGACTTTCAAGCAGCTCTGTCAAGATGCACTTTTCAAACCAATAATAGCCCCTATCTATTAGCTAATAATACCAATAATAGGTACCTCTCTATTAATCTGAGAGAACCTATGTGAGCACACAATATCCTGCTTCTTCTATCCCAACATGTGAACACCAGTACTCACTGAAACCTGAAGTATTAGAAAGAAAGGGGCAGATTTTTCTATATTCATCTTTCTTTGCTGATAAGCAACTCAGCCGGTTTTTTTTAACTCTGTTCCTTCCCTTTAAAAAGGTGTAGTTAGTCCCCACATTTATCTACAGTCAGCCAATGTGCTGAGGAAGGGCTGCAAGTGATCACAGCAGCTTCAGCAGCTCTCATCTATGATCAGCCAGTGTGTATTCCCAATTCAAGGTCCCTATGCAGCCTCTCCAATACTATCTGGTGACTGCTGGGTATGCCTAGATCCAACAATCTAGGATATGAGCTGATTTGGCATCCCCAGATTTGACTTCTTCACCACCCTCAGAGGACTAAGATCTGCAGCTCCAGCTAACCCAAAGGACTGTGTTTCCCTCCTTTTGCAGTCCATTAGTTTCACAAGGCCTGCAAGGTTTGTTTTAATGGTGCTTTTTATCTTCTTATTCTTTTTTTTTTTTGCCTGAAAGTCACATACAATGAAAAATTACTGTAAAGCAAAAACCATAACATACCAGATCAAGAATTTCACAGAATCTCAGGCTGGCTGAGGATGGAAGGAACCTCTAGAGATCATCTAGTTCAAATTCCCTGTCAAGCAGGGCCACATATAGCCAGTTGTCCAGGACCCTGGCCAGATGACTTTTGAACATTTCCAAGGCTGGAGAATCCACAACCTCCCTGGGCAACCTCTTCTGATGCTCCACCACCCTCACAGTGAAGAACTGTTTTCTGACATCCAGCCACAGAGCCTCCCATGTATCAGTCCGTGCCCGTGGCCTCTCGTCCTGTCACTGGGCACATCTGAAAAGAGCCTGGCTTCACCTTTACACCCTCTGGGTATTTATGCACATTGGCAAGGCACCCCTGAGCTTCCTCTTCTTCAGGCTGAACACTCGCAGTTCTCCTAGCCTTTCTTCATAGGAGTGATGCTTGTCAGCCAGGAAAATACCCCACATCTGAGAAGGGTGCCCAGAAAAAGTGACCTTGTACTATCCTGTTTAATACATACTGTGGCATTAATGTTTGGCACTGCAGGACTGTGAATCCTGGACAACAGGAGAAGCTCTGCAATTCTGGTGCAACCAGTGCTGCCTTGCAGGAATCAAACCACAGAGATGTAAAAATAAAGTAAAATAAAAAAGAGCAACACAGTGTGAATTTGGGATGGCACTTTCCACTGAGGGAGTTTGCTGAGGATAAATATTATTCTTTACTCATCAGTACAGTCATTTCCGGGATTTGCTGGAGCCGCACTGCATACTACTCTCAGACATGCTTCCATCGGACAGGAAGGTGGTGGGAGTGCTCTCAATAGCCCAGCAAGGGACAGACGAGGATGGAGGGTATTCCAACACAGCCAGGTTTCTCACAGCCCCCAGGAGCCCCACTGGTCACATCCAGCTCATTCAGGGGCACAGCTAAGCACAAAGACACAGGCTCATATCACTGCCTATCAACAAACCTCCACTGTATTTTACACTGAATGCAACCCAGAATCACGGAATATTCTGAGTTGGAAGGGATCCACAAGGATCATCCAGTTCAACTGCTAAGTGAACGGACCATCCAGGGATCGAGCCCACAACCTTGGTGTTATCAGCACCATGCTCTGACCAGCTGAGCTAATCTCAGGATCAACACAACCATTGCTGCATTTTAAAGCAATGTCAAAATTGATCCACAAAGATTTGTAAGTAATTAATTGATTTTTTCCATGTACTGAATGAGAGTAGGACAAATTTCACAAAGCCTGTACAGTATATGTTCAATTATTTGAACATTAATAAAAACAACCACAGGGGTTCCATACCTAAGGGCTCAGGAAAGTGTTTTTGTATTCATACATTCCTTTTCACATAAAAAGGTAATATCTTTGATGGAATATTGTTAAATATTGCATGCAGGAGTCCTTAATGTTTAAAATCAGTAACTTATTTAGATTTCATTTTTATTTAAAGGCTTCCGATAATGTTAACAGTTGAAATAATGCAAACAAACCATCAACTTAGAGTCACTTGCCTTCCTGTGTTCCCATATACCCTCTAAGCAAGAAAATCCTCAAGGGACAAGTCATATGCAAATTTATTTTGCAGCTTGGGATTGTGCTAAATAATTACTAACAAAAATGTATTATTTAGCTCCAGGCTATCTCAGTGCATTAGAATTAAATGGCAACTATTTGCTCTTTCACTCATGGCAAGAACTACTGGGCTGATGTCAGCATCATTTTGAATGCCATTATCACAGTCTCTGGCTCTTCAGAAGGGAAAGGCAGATTTATTTACAACCTAGTGGGTGTCTCACATTTCTCTGAGTATGACACCATAGAAAATATCCTTCTTATTCCAGATTACCAGGAATGTATTAGTATTATTAAAAGCTATCCTTCTATTAAGAAGGTTGCTATGACATTCCCATCTCTATGGGAAAATTCATTATCACATACCATTTGAGCACCAGTAGGCAACTGCACATATTTACTGTGAGGGAAATGCCAGAAAGCAGAATACACTTTTGAATGTTTGCCAAAGAGCCAGGTGACACATGCCCAGATCTGGTGTTAAGGGTTGTGGGGGTTTTAATTCCTTTTTTTTTTTTCCAGAAATACCATTGAAAGAGAGTAACAAGACACTGCACAAGTCTGAATCCCAGCTGTTCTGCTCTTTGGAAAGATCCCAGAAGCATCAGCACTCTACACTCCCACTGACAGGCAGAATAGGCTGAAGAAATAAGAGGACTGAAGCACAGGATTGTTTGTTTTTCATGGTCAGTGACACTGCAGTGAAAAGGAACAGGACTTGTCACCAAAACAGGCACTACTGAATCACATGGGGAATATCCTCTCTGTGCCTTTCTATACAAGGAGCAAATGCTTGCAACCTCAGCCATTTGGGCAGAATCATTCCACAATATCCTACTCCATCTGTGAGCATTAGTGTCACAATGTGACCATAAATTACTAGTTTCTAAGGCTTAATTGAGCAGAGATAAAGACACACACTCCCCTGCCTCTGTCTTAACTAATGCCATCCTCTTTTTTGTGTCTTTATTAATGGCGATATTTATGATGGAAATATTGCAACAATGCATTCAAAACACATTGCAAACTAAATATTCATGAAGACAAACATATACTCCTACAGAAACATCCTCTTATGGATTAGTAGCAAAGGGGGATTTGCTTCAGTGCTTGGCAATATACTTTTTCTGCAAGCAAAACAGTGCCCACCCTGCCCTTGGCTCATCCTTGGCTTAGCAGCAGTCTTTCTCCACACACTCCCTAGGTTTATCTTGACACAGACTGAACCCAAAAGCCCTTTGGCCGACTCTGTCATGAAACGAAAATATCCCAACTTTGCTCTAACATATGAATGTAATCCTTTATGGACCTTAAGGCAAAAAGTAATCAAAGTTCATGAATCTGAACACCACATTTAGCAAAGTCTTCCTCAGTCAGAGAGCAGAACAAGATCAGTTTCCTTCTGAAATTTCATTAATAGCTTTGTCATGCCTTTCTATCTCTGTCCTATTTAACTTAGGAGGGTCACCTGACTCTAAAATAAACAACAAAACTCAAATACTACCAGACTTTTTGAATCTTGAGTTCAAGGTTAAACTTAGGCTCCTCCTTCTATCTAGACACAACTACCAAAAAGGGGGAAAAAATTAGGGTTGTTCAATGATAATCAAATATTCAAATGTGTCCTTGTATCCTGCAAGCTCATTCCCTAGAGAAGACTGGCAAGCAGTGTAATATTTAACCTGAACTTCTTCAGGCAGAGGCAGGTGAAGGCTACCACTCCTTCAGAACTGAAGTTCCTACCTTTTTAAATTATGTTCTTTCATCACCCACAGGCGAAACTCATACTTGCTTTTAGAAATTGGCATACAAAAAGCAATCATCACAACATTTATCATTCAGCTCCCAGGTTTTTTTTATTATTTTGACAAATACATGGTCAGCCTGTGTTGGGTTTTAGTCAAATACAGATTCAAAGTACATTTTTTGCTACAGCTGATTATTAAACCTACTTGAAGCAGACAGGGATACATCCACTTCCCTACTTATTAGATAAACAAAGGGAACACATTCACAGCCATTGCATTGATATCATTGCCATTGCAATTATGCCTCCAGACTCCAACTACAAACACTTTATTTTTATTTGGACCAATATTCAGCCAGTTACCATTTCAAATATTGCCAGGCAACAGACAAGTGAAGGGATGGAACCATGTAAGAGCTGAAGGCACATTATTTAAGTGGAAATTAAATATTGATTAAACAATGATTAAATTGCTACTTTATGTTTCTAAAGGTGAACCAAACACCAATTAATGCAATAAAGTCCATTGAATTCTCTATTTTAACATGTTCTCTGGCAAAAGCACAGTTTGGTCTCTTATGTCCTCAGCAGATGCCTCATCTGACTTCGGTTCCATTAACGTATACAACATTATAAATGGTAAGCATATAGAAATCATACCTTACTCCTTAGTTTATTTCCCAATACGGATTTAAACACAACCATCGTGGCCTAGCAGAGATATCCCTACAGATTTGTAACACAGAAAAATATTATTAATTAATAAACCTTCAGATAAGCAAATAACTCTAACTTCTAAAAAGTTTGCTCTTGTAATTTCCTCATGTTTTATACGACACCATGTTCTCCCAGAGGCACTTATGAAATAACTCTAAATACTAGTAATAAGATTTCTCCACTGACAGGACATGTCCAAAAAAAAAAACCAAACTGAGACCACAAACCTATAAAAGGGAAATCCCACTGAAATCCCAAGAATGAAAACAGAAGCAATCAGCTGAGGAGTGAGGACATTGCTTTCTCACTTTCACTCTTGACTAGGTAAAGCAGCAGGCACCAGGGACCCAGTTCAAGTGCAGCCTGTAACAGCAAGGACTGCAGCATCTGCTTCTGAGCTCTTTTCCCTCCCTGGTAGTCCTGGAGAGGCTGCAGCTGCCTCATACTTAACCCTGTATCAAACTGGTAGTATTAAGCAGATCCTCCTACCTCCCCACCTTCAAACATGGTTGTAACTTTAAGTCAAAAATCCCAAACATATGTCACATTTGATTTTCATAAGTGATTAGTATATTACTAATCAAATGGAGAAGCTGATTAGCAAACTGAATATCTGATTAGCTCCTTCCACGATGCAAAGAATTAGATATTAATCAAAGCTCATGAAGATAAGCACCACCATCCTTACACTCAAACCAAGCACCTGCAATTCAGAAGGGGCCAAATAATGACTATTAAAACCAATGAATTGTAGCTCTTTGATTAGTTCTAGATACTTTTTCCTCATCCAATCAAGGTAATTATACAATAAATCTTTGAAAATATATGCTGTATTTAACAAAGCAGGTCTGATACATTTGTGCTCAATAAAGGGTCTTTCCTCACTGCTCCTCTAGCTCACCAATATCCTCTTCTGCAAGATGACCTATTACTACAAAATTCTATTCTGACAGCTGCTGACTGCTTTACTGATATTGGCATAAACAAGTAACTCATGACATCATACGAACATTGAGTTTGTGCCACAGATGAGAGAAGGCAGTTCATTAAAAATATGAATATCTTAAGTTATGAGAAAGGGAAAGGGGAAAAAGCATTTGTTGGTATGAAGACAATTTCTTGGCAGAAGTCGGCAAGAGGACAGCTTTCAGCTGATTAGCTGTGCCATCATAATTAAAGAGTCATCATAATCACTGGGAGTTGCTTCAAGCTAGTTTCCAAACTATACTTATCAATAACAAACTTAAAATATATTCTACCCAGACTGATCCCAATGCAGGGCTTGAGTTTGGGGTTTTTTAAATTTAAACTTGAGTGATCAGTATCTGTCTACATTAAGTCTCTTTATCCCTGCAGTACTTTAATTCTATTAATACTACAATAACTATAAAAAAAAAGGATGTTTTTCTCTTAAATGCTTCCAAGTAAGCATGCTCTAATATTTTCCTGCTTGTCATGAGTTTTTTTTTCCAAAGAAAATTGTAGTTAACTTTAACCATGCTGTAAATTCTGAGGTATAAATTCTTACATAGATGAGAATTAAAAATCTTAATTAATTCCCCTCTGCCTACAGCCAGAGAAGCTATTTCAACCAGTTTTATCGCCCTCTGCATCAGCTATTGGATAAAACACATTATCCATTGCCCAACTGTTGTATCTTGCCTGTTCAAGAGAGCCAAAAGATTCCATTTAGGTCCCTCTTAATGAGCTGAATTATCAAAGAAAACAAATGTTAGTCCTCAAACTTGCCTTCAGTTACCATCAGTATTAAAATCTGTGCCATTACAACATTTTCTTTTCCAGTTTTTCCTCTCTTCTTTCTTTTCTCTTTATGCTAGGAAAACTTTCACCCATTAAAATGGGATCACTCATCAACTTTCCTGTGTTGTCAGAAGTACATTTGTTTCTGAATGGCTCAAAGCATTGCTGTGAGAATCTTTATAAAATATATCTTGAATAGACTCGATTAAATTGGGTGCTACAATCCTTCCCATCTTGAATAATAAGAACAACAAAAAAAAAGAAGGAACACTAGGAAGTGTTCACATATTACCATAACAAAAATCACCATATTTGTATTCAACTGTGACAATAACATGAATAATTGAACACAAACCTATTGAATCACAAGTGATATAAATATACAGGGTTGGGAATTGTGTTTCATACACAATTTTATACATGAGGAAAATGAACAACTTCAGTCAAAATCACTGTTAAATTATCAGAATAGTAAACTTCCACACATTCTTTTCTGTTTTTCTAGGCACCAACTTATAACATTTTGCTTTTGAAAATAAAAGAAAAAACGGGAGAGAGGAAAAAAGAAATGCAGTACCATGAAAATGGTGTCTATCAGTTTTTAAACATATTACATATGTGATATCAAAATCTATTGTGAACTACACACAGCCTGAGCAGTGTCTCAAGGACAATAAATCACAATTTTCAGTACCAAAATACAGAAGTGTTTATTACTAGGCCAGAATAAATGTCTCATCATCCACTAGTGAAGAACAAGAATGCACACACGTAATTAATGCATTTGTCATAAAAAAGGTACTGTTACATCAAGATAACAAATTCCGAATTCTTCGAATTCTGCTATGGTGTTTAACAATCCCACAGCAGCCTTTTGATCTTTGCCTTCCGGAATTTGCCTGGAATAGTTTCACTCCTAAAGGAAAATGCTGTAGGAGTACTGCATGTAACATTTCTGAAGCAAACTGGAACAGTTGGTGAGATACTGCAACTCAAACTGACTGAACACATTAAAACAGTTCATGAGAAGCAGCTAATGCAAGATTTCTCCACTATCTTGTGCTATTACACAGCAGTCAAATAGAATTTCAGTGCCTGCATTCATAAAACACAAGGACACCCACACTTAGTGCCGCAGAGCAGAAAACATGATGCACTTGCTAAGAGAGTCCACAGCAGGTTAGACACTTACTGATGCTTCCCCAAACACTTAATGTACCTGGCCTGGCTTTGATGCAGTGCCTTCCTAATGTTCTGTTAAAAACAGTGAACTTCAGCATCCCTAAAACAGCTGCCCCTGCTGTGTAAAGTAGCCTAAATCTGGTTCCCATTCAAAATTGTGTCTTTTTTGCTGTTGAACAGACTCCAGTGTATTATACAACCTGCACTGTGTTGAGATAAAGGATGCTCAAGGAACACTGGATGACTGGTATCCCATCGGAGCTCTCAAGAAAACAAATTTCTCACCCCAGGAGACAACTCCTTAGAGAAGATTTTAAATAAATACACTTCAAAATTATTTCACAGCTGTGCAAGTACCTTAACTCTCTGACTAAACTGAAAAACCAGAGTAGACTTATAAGAGTAAAGCCTTGGTATCCAACTGTGCCATAAAAAGCAGGCTTTGCTCTACTCTCCCCTGGTTTTTTGGAGCTCAAACAATTACTACTATACATTTCAGTCTTTCTTGCTTTATGTTATTTTAAGCAACTGTAAGAACATTTCAACTGGAGAACAGAAGACAATTAGCATGGCTCCAGATAGCAGTTTGAACTTTGTGGACCTTCTGCCTGGTAGCTGAATACCACCTGTCTCAAGCAAGGTACAGTTTTTCCCCCCACTCCCTCCTTGCCAATGGTTAGAGCAACACACCTGTGGGGAGAAGATGCTCCCTCCTACTGCCCCATTATTCTCCTTTAATAAACAAAATTGTTAAACTTACAGCAGTTACAGCCAGTCTGGATACCTGCTGGAACTAAGAGAGTACATACCTAGAAGCCCCAGAGTACATTTCTGATGAGACACACAATCTCAAATCATCTTCCTAAATATTTAATGGAGAGGTGCAGGTGACACAGAGAAGGAGAAAAAGAAAAAAAGATAAAAAGAAACAAACCCAAAGCTGATTTAACCATAATAAAGTCTTTGCAAAACCTGCCTTCTGAAATTCACTTCACTTGGAGAAACACAAGCAGGTGTCATTCCCAAAATCATTCTCTTGTCAATCCTTGAGACCTGGATTTTGCTTGGCTACCCAGTCCTCAAGGCTGTGCTGTCTTTTTGGTTTTTTATTTATTTACTTCCAAGAAAGATAGAGCTGGGTTTCTAACCCCCATGCATGGCAGTAAAACCAGTGCAGCACAGGGCAACACAGTCTTCAGGGCATTGGGACAACCTGCAACATGGTAAAAATTACTTCAGTTGTTTCAATATCTCATAAAGTCTCACACCTAAAGATAACAGTGTAAACGTCAGCACCTTTAACTGTCCATCATTTCTGCAAAAATACCCAGGTAATAGGCTTATTTTAACACTCTCAAATCGTTTCCAAAATTTCATATACCCAGAAACCTCTGCTGTTTACTTCCAAAAGCTACAAGCTTACTCCTAACAGTATTTAGATACTCAGGTATTGTCAAGAGAAAAACTTTCAGTAACTCAAAACCTGAAAATGAATGAGGAACACAAAATAGGATTCAGTATCAAAGTAGGTAACATCACTAATACCAGGTTTTATTATCATTTTGCTTATTTAATTAAAAGACAAAAATAGGAAATTTTTTAAAAGTTAAGCTGCTGCAACAGACTTTCAACTTTGCCAAACAACACGCTGTACAACCAAATTTTTCCATGTAGATTAGATCCAGGTTGCTCATCTTCATCAAATTTCAGCTACACCAAGAGAACTGAAATATCAAATTATCAAAACAAACATTTGCTTTATTTCAATGTAGTTTAACAAGGAAATTAATACCTGGTAGAAGAGAGAGATCTAACTGAAGTCTCCGCTGAATGAAAGTTTGCAGACTGATGTTATGCACTGTCTGCCCTTACTGGTGTGACTGCCAGGGCTCCAAGTGCACCTGCATAGGCAGCAACTGAGCTGAACAGCCTCACCAAGGATCCCACTTATCCCCCATAAACACTCCTTCCCCAGAATAAAGATAAGCCTAGCAAATGAGGCTTTCAAATACAAAAGAATATCTGAGAACAAATATAAGCTCTTCCACAGTTTCTGCAGTCATAAAATCAAACATTAAAGAAGCCCTTGTTTAGACAAAAAAATAGAAAACAGTAATGCTTTTTCACTCTTAATTATCTGTGGAAGTAAAGCATTTTCAAGGAAAAATATTTATTCTAAAGCATACTACTTGCAAGTGCAAGGTATAAAATTACACTCGTTCAACCACTAGCACTTTACTTGCATGCATCTATAAAAAAGTATTTTTTCTTTACGTACTGATACACATGTGTTCAATGTATCAGGATTCCAAAATGCAAACCCTATTTAATATTAATGAACCGTATTTGCTCATTTGACCACTGCAAAAAGTCTAGGTAATTTGCAAACTCGTAAGTTTACTGTGTATCAGAATATCATAAAAACCCCTAATGGAAAGTGACACTTTCTATCAGGAAAAATACATGATAGAGTGGATGTCCAGTACTTGAAACAGATGTTCTAAATAGCTCTGGCTTGATTTTCATCCCACGTCAACCAACAACATCCCTACGTGCTGAGACAGAAGGAAAGGGGAATGCTCCTAAATGCTGTTTTATTCCCTACCAGAAGGGCTAAGTATTAATGATGCATAAACGTTTCCAGAAAAAAAAAATCTTGAAAGCCTGGAGGCCATATGTTATCCTCACAGCTATACTACAGAATAGAAATATGGCTTTATTTGTGTGTTTACTGGAGTAATAGCAGACTCCACACCTAATTAAGATTTCATTAGTATTTCCTCATTCTCAAAATCTGTCTAAGGCTCTACCTCCTAAGCCTCCCAACAGAAGTTATAGTAGTACTTCTTTATCTACATATATCCCTGTCTACCATCAGCATAATTATAAATATATGCACCTTCTTCTTTCTGGCACTGAAAAAACCTTCAAATTATGTCTGAAGTGTCACTCAGCTCACAACTACAATGCTCAGGACAGAGAAAGCTCAAATAGTCTCTTCATGTGATTATCCCTGACTGTCACCCAGTGAAGTAATAATTAATCCCAAAGCCCAGTGGGCTGAGAGAAAAGAGAGTAAGAAAGAAGAAAGGCTGAAGTGACTTCAGTGGGAGAGCAGGCTCCAGCTACCCCTTGTTCCACTTATTCCAGGTTTGAATATGACCATTTATTAATGAGCTTCAATAATGCTGAGAAAAGGAAAACATCAAATTAGGCACTAAATAAAATTAACTGTATCTGCCTAAAAATAAATAATGAAGAACTTGCCCTCCTTTTTATTGTAGTCAATTAATTTAAACTAAAACAAAAACAAACAATTCCCCCTGCAAAAAAATAAAAAACAAAAACAAACCAACAAAACAAGCCAAAAAAACAAAAAAATTGTAGCCAAAATAAAGCTACAGCAGATATCAGTCTGTCCATTCAGGGGAACTGCCGTACATTATGAAAATTCTGACTACATCAGAAGTTCTGCAATATTTAATATTTACTTTAAATCTATTTTTCATTGTGTTTTCTGAAGATCACCGAAATCTGAAGCCCTTGGGTAAATTAAAGATTCCCAGGCCACCTGAGCATGATTGCAAGGGCAAACTTGTTCACAGAGATTGAAGTTTGAATTGAAAGGTGAAGGCCTTACCTTGCTTTACTCAAGAAAATGGTTTGGTTTTATTGTTTATCTGCTTCACCACGTTACTGAAATTTGCTCACAGGTTTTCAAGTAACTGAATAAATTTAAGTTTACTAAGATATCATAAATTTCAAAAATGAAAAGAAGGAAAGATATTATTATTTTCATCTTTCCCCAGCGACTGTCGTGCCCAAATGGCATCGGTAGATTCATGCAATCTGACAAGTGACAGTACAACCCAAACCTTCTGGTGGAATAAGCTCTCACACACGAACAGACACCAAGTAGCAGGGGATGTCCGTGTGCCCACTGGCAGCAACACACACAGGGATCTCATCCAGAAGAGAAAGCCTACAGGCCACAGCAGCATGAATAACTGTGTGACAGCCCCAGTGAGCTGCAACTTCCCAATGATTTCAGCCAGCACTGGCTGGAAACACACAGTGCAGCCTCGCTATCCTGCAGCAGGCCGCCAGTAAAGTCGGCCTGAGATGAGAGAGACAGAATGAGAACAAACAACAGAAGAGAAAGAACAGATTCTGAATTCTTTCTATATAAAAATAAGACTGGGAAAAATGTTCACTATTTCAATTATTATTTATTATTATTATTAAATTTATACATTATGATAAATGAAACAACACCAGGTAAACCTCTGTCTCCCTTTGAAATACCATGGGATGTGGCGATATCAGAGTAGTGCTATGCCACGAGGAAATAAGCAGCATGAGATGTTCGTGTCACACACTAGCAGTGGGTCATGGGCCACAGCGAGCCAACACTGTGAGAGTGTACACAAACATTGGGTCCACAATTACCTACCTGCCAGAAACCTGGCATATATGCAGTTTTCTCTCATCCATAGTATTTCCACAGGAACATTAGCAAGCTTAATCAGTCATTGAGCTTGCACATCATCTGGAAAAAAAACCTTTAAACTTGCAAGTGTTCTGCAAGAAAGTCCCTGATTTAATAGACCAAATGAAGCCTGGCTATAAATTCAAGGTCACATTATATAACAGAGTGTAATTAATCTAAACTGTGACAACAGATTTGAGTCCTTATCGTAAATGTTTCCATTTTCTGCGCTTTCCACAAATGTTAACAAAATGCAAAAGGAAAACAGAGCACAAATAACATCACACGACACTGGAATCACAGGCAGCACAAGTTGCTCTGCTAATTGATTTGGAGAATATTTCAAGAGAGATGAGCAAGTGCTGTATTACTACTGGGAACCTCTGTTTAGCATTCATCCAAAGCCCATTTTACAAACGTAATTTTCCATTTGACTTCAGTGACCTTTAGGTCTGGTTACTTTTCACTGCTTAGTCAAAGGACTTCAGAGACCAATTGAATTTTTTGACTTGAGTGCCAAGAAGTCACCTTTGATAAATTTTCTGCAATCCATCAGAAAATCATTTCTCTAGTCACTTATTAATATCCTATCACTAGAGAGCTATTTGTATTTGTTATTTTTATAATAATAAGGAAGAGAGACAATACTAATTTACAAATGTAATGAACAAAACTCTTGCTCACAAAGAGATAATGAAAGCAACAAATTGTGCAGCCCAAAATATGGCTTGGCTTTTCACCCAAAGTTTCATGGGCCTTAATGTTGTCCCAATGGACTGCATTACCTCCACTTTGCTAACAGATTGCCAAGGAATACACATGCAAAATTTTAGTTTTTTTTCTCTGAGTGCATCCTTAGGCACTGCAAAACTAACAAATCCACAGCCAACTGCCCAGTTACCATGAAATGCTTTTATGCAGGGTGTGGAATTTGAATAAAGTTAAACCCAGTTATGTTGAACAGAGAGGCACTGTCACTGCCCTTTCCAGTGCATTTGCTGACTCAAAGATAGTTCATCTTGCTTGACCTTCCTGAGGGACGTGAATAAATAATAAAGAGATGGACAATTTTAAAGAACCACAATTTTCTAGTTCATTTAATCTAAATGTAAATACTAATAACAGACCATCTAAACCATTTACTTTTAAATTCAATGCAAGAATGAACATGAGACCGTAAGCTTTAAATTCCTCTCCTCACAAGAATTTCTATAAAATAACAGTAGTTTAAACTGTAACACCTATTATACCGGCAAATAAGAAAAGTGGATAAACTAACCTTTTCTACCTCTTACCAAGGATACAACGAAATTTGCAACTTTCTCTCTAAATTACACAGATTTCTATTTGGGGCTAAATTTGCAGATCAAATTATAACATTAATCAGGTCTACACTATGTAAAAATGGCACAGGACATACACAGACAGGATGTGCATTTAGAGGCCAAAACATTTAATTTCTATACGTGAAAACTGTATGAACTTAAAGGTATTCAAAACTATTTCAGAATTACATGTAGCTCAGATATAATGTTTAGAAAAGATACCATAGTTTTATGGCACTCAGAGCTTCTAACACTTGCTAAAAATACACATAATTGCTATGACCTCTTACTACTACTCTATCGGTGAACTTGCACTATATTAAGAAAGTAAGCCTAAAAATTGAATAATTTATAACTAAACTATCTCAAATCTTTGCAATATTTCCAAAAGTACATTATCTTTAGTTTGATTAAGTGCTTGACTCACTTTCTCTCCTTCTGTGGTGGTACTTACCTACCATACCTTTATTTTTGCTATTAAAAGAAAGTTCTTTCCAACAATATCCAGGAAAAGTGCACTTTTTTTTTTCAGAACAACTCACAGCTTAAATTCCAGCATTTGCAAACAGATAGATGTCAGCAAACAGTTCAGAAATTTCAACAACCATTGTTAAATTTTAACACATATATTTCAGCATAGTCTTACTTAAAAAGTAATTTATCCTAATTTTAATCTCCTCAGGTGTCTTCTTGAGGCTCCAGGTAAAAATACGATATGCAGGGAAGAGTGAACAGCTTTATCTTTGAAATCTATTAAAACAGAGCTTTAATTCACATATTTGAGTTTAGAAACTGGAAATACCTTGGAGTATAGCATTTGAAAAAAAATAGGTCTACCACAACAATATATTTCAACCTTTGTAAAAGTTCTCTGAACTTCATTTGAATATTAGTATGAAAAGTTTGGTTTGTTTTTTTGTTTTTTTTTTTTTGTTTTGGTTTGTTTTTTAAGAGAGAGAAAAAATGAGAATTACCATATTTAAATGTCAGACCAAGAAGAGGTGAGTTAAAATACTCCAATACAGAAATTCAAATGCAATTCAGTATTGGAAAGAATACAGAAGTCTCAAAAGATTAATAATGGGAGGTTAAGTGTGCCATTTTTCATTGGGAATTGTGTGTCAGCCACATAAAGCAAACAATATAGGTATGTGAAGTCCACTGTAATGGCGTATTAAAGAGTCAGATACAAAGTGCAACTAATTCAGACAGTAAAATTGCTGTTTTAATGGCATTTTGTTCTACATACAAATTACCAAATACCACCATTCTAATCCTAAATCCCTGAGAGTAATTAGTTCCCTAATCTCCTCTTTCCTATACTTAAATTTACTCATTCGACCTGTATCTTAGAAATCAGTGGGCCTTCCCCCTGTTTAGGTTTTGGAAAGCCGCAGGTCCTGACTGTATTCTGGAGATCTGGGCATAAACCCTGCTGCAGAATCAGTCACTTTGGAAGAGAAAAGGTGGAAGAGAAACTAGATGGATTTTGAAAGGGTTAAGGTTTTGGGTTTTTCCCACATGTTGTTCCTGTTTTCCTACAACAGATTAGGTAATGAAAGAACATCATTATCCTTTGTTTGCGCCTGTTTCCCTCTTCCACAGAGGGAGCCCAGTTGGCTACTCTCACCTACATGCTGAAGCTTTAACTGCATCAAGAGTGGATGAAATAAATTCCTCCCTAACTCATCTGTCTTTACAACCTTCAAAGACATCTACAACCTCCAACTACTGACCAGGTGAAACAAGGACAAGAAATAAGAGTCTGTTAAGAACAGCTGAAGCAGCATTTGCAGAGACAGTATCTTTTTTTCTTTATATCAGCAGATCAAGAGATACTGGAGGAAACAAAAGCTTTTTGACACTCAAAGCCTTTATTGGACTTGAAAAACTAGAGAAAATATCAATCTAAGCACAAAATTGAAAACACTTGGTTTATATAAATGGCTTTATTCCAGAAAAATTAGACAAGTTTTAGAAAAGGAGAACTAGGTATCCATAGAACAGAAATAACTTTTCACAGGGCTAGAAGCAGTAACTCATGTTTCCCAAGCATAAGGAATAAATACTTAGCACCTAGAGAACAGCTGAGAGGAGGTGATACTCAGGGAAAACAATATTCTGCCAGAACACCAATGTCTCTGTTGCACTTAGTATCTAATGAGATTTTTCTTTTAGCACTGATGTTAATTTTTAAAGGGTTTTTTGTAGTTTCTCTTGAAAGACAAGACCGTGAAACAAGAGAGGCTTTTTCTTCTTAAGGAAAATGTTCCTTTTCTGAGTTATTTTGTCCATTACTCATTGCCTGTGTAAGCTCATTGTGGTATATACAGATTTTGCCCACTTCATAGCACTCGATGCTCTGGATAAAGCATACCATGTGTTGAAATTTTCACATATAGAATTGTCAAAAACAGACTGTACAAGACTGCAAAAGAAGAAACGTCTTACAAGTCTTACTGCAAAGAAAGTTTTCATCTTAGGATGAGTTTGAAGATGTTAGAGAGCAGGAGGAACAGTTAGGGAACCAACAGTTTTTACAGATGTTAGGGAATAGCTGGGAAATTTCTTTGAAGAAACCATCTTAGTTGAAGACCAAGTAGCCTATGAGTGTGTGTGCAAAACAGCATATAGCAATATCATAAAACCAAAGAAAGATCTGGATTGCAAGGGACATTAAAGTTCATCTAGATCCGCATATCTGGGAAAAGAAAATAAATAAACAAAAAACAACTACTCATACTGGGTTGTTTCTTTCTTGAAACCAGAGTACATGTGGTGGTCACGTTACACTTTTGAAGAAAGAGCCTTTGTTTGTTGAAGACCATCCTTAGACTGGTGAGGTGTTGCATCTCCTCAGATCACACAGAGATAAGTTTGAGAGCCTTTGCTTTCTAATGGCTTGAATATGTGTACTGAAATAAACCAGGAAATGCAACCGATACCCAAGCCCTCAAAGCTAAATCCAAAAGGTATCACCACATTCTGTGGAAATTATGCTACATAGATCCAGAACAAGTTTGAGAGCATGTCACATAAAATCAAATGGCTAAGTGGCACTTGCCATCTATTCATATGTATCAAGAATGTTGGATGTCAAGCATCCATCACAGACAACAAAAATATGCTGAGCTTGTAATTTTTCACTATATATAGGAATCACAATTACATTAACATTTCATTCATAAAGATATTATTACCATAGCCAAGAATTTAGAAAGAGTAGTAAAACAGCAAAAAGAGTTATTGTACATTACTTTAATGCCATAATTTAGATCCCTGCCATTTTCAATTAGTGCCATAAAGTCCCTCCATTCAATTACTGTAGAAAATTTTTAAAATATGAGAGATATTTATCTTTTTACAGTATCATCTTAGGACATATACTACTTCAATAATAGATATGAGTGCTTTGGCAGTTATTTGTAATTAATTTCCTGAAGATCACAGAATCACAAAATGGGTAAGTTTGGAAGGGACCACAGTGGGTCATCTGGTCCAACCTCCCTCCCCAAACAGTATCATTCCAGATCACATTGCACAGGATTGTGTCCAGACAGTTCTTGAATATCTCCAGTGAGAGAGACTCCAAAAACCTCTGAGAAATCTGTTTCAGTGCTCCATCACTCTCACAATAAAGAAGTTCTTCCTCATGTTCAGGTATGTTCCCTCTTCTCCTATTGCTTGGCACCACTGAGTAGAGCCTGGCGCCATGCTCTTGGCACTCTCCTTTCAGATACTTGCACACATTGATGAGGTCCCTTCTTAGCCTTCTCCAGGCTAAACAGGCCCAGCTGAGACTTTCCTTCCTAAGAGAGGTGCTCCAGTCCCCTAAACATCACAGGCATCCACTGAGCTCCAGAGGCTCCATGTCTCTGCTGTACTGAGAAGCCCAGAACTGGACACAGCGCTCCAGATGTGACCTCACCAAGACTCACTAGTTGAGGAGAGGAGCAAGATCACCTCCCTCGACCTGCTGGCAGTGCTCTTCCTAATGCACCCCAGGACACCACTGGCCTTCTTGGCCACAAGGGCACTGCTGGCTCATGCACAGCTTGCTGTCCCCTCCAGGACCCTCAGGTCCTTCTCTGCAGAGCTGCTTTCCAGCAGGTCAGCCCCAAGCCTGTACTGGTGCCTGGGGTTATTGCTCCCCTGGTGCAGAACTCTGCACTTGCTTTTGTTGAATTTCAAAAGGTTTTTCTCTGCCCATCTCTACAGCCTGTCAAGGTCTTTCTGAAGGGCTGCACAGCCCTCTGGGATATCAGCCACTTCTCCCAGCTTTGTGTCATCACTGAACTTGCTGAGAAGGCACTCTACACCTTCATCTTGGGATCTGCCATTCAGTCAGTTCTCAATCCACCTCTGTCCGCCTACCTAGTGCGCAGTTCCTGAGTGTGCCTATAAGGATATCATCGGAGACAGTGCCCAAAGCCTTGCTGAAACCCAGGTAGACAACATCTACTGCTCTCCCCTTATCCAGCCAGCCAGTTGACCCATTGTAGAAGGCAAGCAGCTTGTTTAAGAATTACTTCCCTCTTGTGAATCCATGCTGACTACTCACGATCACCATTTTTTCTTCCACAAGCTTAAAGGTAGCTTCCAGGATGAGCCATTCCATCACTTTTCCAAGGATGGAAGTGAGACTGACAGGTCTGTAGTTCCCTGAGCCCTCCTTCCTGCCCTATTTGAATACTGGAGTAACATTTAATTTCTTCCAGTCCTTGAGAACCAATCCTGACTGTCATTACTCTTCAAGGATGATTGAGAGTGGCCTAGCCATGATGCCCACCAGTTCCCTCAACGTTTGTGGGTACATCCTATCGGGCCCTGTGGACTTCTGGATGTCAAGTTTGACCCTACTGTTTCAGTCCTGAGAAACTCTTGGGATTGCACATGCAGCTAATCTCCTAACCTCATCAGAGCAAATGTCTTGCCAAAGTCACAGATTCTCCAAAACACTTAAATAGTCTGCAATGTTCAACATCACATATATATATATATATATCACCTCTGGAATCAAACTCAACAACACTAGAGATGAGTTGCAAGGCAGAAAACAATGTAATAACTACACTCTTTGCAGAATTCAGAATAACGTAGTACACTCCCCTCCACAAGAATCTTAAGTCCAAAATTCAGTGTTTCAGCATTTCTGACTAAATAAACTATTCTCATATTTCTCAAACCAAAAAATGTGGAGGTATTTATTGCAGGAAAGATATAAACAGGCAGGCCGTGCACCTGTAATCTTCCCATAGAATTACATGCCTAACAGCCTCTTCTTGTGACTGACAGTTCTGATAGGCTCGGCTGAAGGCTGATTTTATTGAAACCCCATTTTCCAGGGTGAGACCATTGTGCTGGAATTATTTTTGTCCTAATCTTAACTTTCAGCACAGAAAGGTCTCTCCTTTTCTTTTCCATCCTCGATATAATTTTAAACTGAAATACCAAACCCTTTCTACACAAATTGGTCTACTGACTTTCAGTCAGCTTTGCAAAAGATATTTCCTTCAGCTTCTGTAAAGCCAGCATGATAGATCATTTTGAATAAAATAGGTCTTGGACAATTTCTATAATAGACTGCTCTGTTCAAATGAATAGGATATGTTGGTCAGAAGACCTGCAATCTAGAAGCATTCGACTTGGTATGTAGGATCTAAACTGACATTCAAATCCCAGCAAATCCCAGTTTTCCTCTTTAAAGTGAAGTTTTAGATGATGACCAATTAGAAAACAAACTCACAAAGCATTTCAAACCTGCATGAAGTGTTAACCAAGAAGGCATTCCACTTCTGAGCCTCCAGACAGCAACGTGAACCAACACCACTGAGCCCACACAGATACATTAAAAAGCCTAGCATGAGCTAGTTGAGCCTTAAACTCTTTAGATGACATGGCTGTGACATTTCTCTAGAGATTCAGGTGGGAAACAAAGAATGAGCTGTGTATCCTGAGTCAGCAAACTGGGCACGTACCCTTGCCGAAATCCCAGGTTACAGAGACCGTCAGCTGTCAGGGGTGTGAGAGCACACGCAAGAGAGCACCCGTTCCCAGGCGCTCAGGCTTTCTGTTGCCTCAGCTCCCTGAAAAATTATTTCATCCCAGCGAGCTAAATGACTGTTTCAGCAAATGGCAAATAATATACTAAAATGCACCAAAAGAAGAATAAGAGCATGAAGCATGCTGAAGCATAAGGTAAATGAGCATTCTGCTTACATCTCGGAAGTCATCCTATAGCAGTCCATGAGCAAATACAGCTGTCTCATTATTTAAAGTGAAAGACAACTCCAGTGTCAATGGACTAAGACATACAACCAGGATTTTAGAAATGATTCTTTACCAAGTCCTGTTTCCTTAACTGCTATTCATCAAACAGCCCTTCCTTGAGGTTAACCATTTCCTCCAAACCCTTACAAAATGCAGTGCTGCAGGTTCAAGTCTGTCTGTGCACTATCTTTTACAGAGTAAAATTTTAAAACAAGATTGGAAAAATCTGCACTACAGCTGCATATTGGGCATCAACAGCAGGGTTTCAGTAGCAGAGGGTTGCAGTGGTGCCCTGTGTGGGAGGCAGCCCTGAGACAGTCACAGCTGGCTACAGATAACTGGAACCAGCATAAATAGCCCATCACTCCCAAAAACCTCAGGCAGGCTTATAAGAGGCTTAAGAGTGCCTGTGCCAGCCACAAGAGGCGGGACACTCAGCACTGGAAATGTGGCTGGGAACACCCTCTGGGTGGGAAGTGCTACCTGCCAAACACAGGCACCCTGAGGGACTGCAGCCATGGGTGACCCATGCTGAGGCAGCAACATCCCAAAGGGACTGCAGCTGTGGGGAACCCATGCCAGGGCAGCATGGGTTGCACCCCAAGGGGACTTTGGCCTCTGGACGCCACTCCACAGCAGGACGTGAAGAAAGAAAACAGCAGGAAAAAGAGTAAAATGAAGAGGAGCAAAAATACACCATTATGGCACATGACCCCACTTTTTGCACTTCTCTTCACCTCCCCAAAGGCAGTGGGGAACACTAAACCTGATCTGAAGTGAAAACAAGGGAAGCCAACACTAGGGAGGGGTTAGAATAAGTGTTAGGGTCAAGCTGAGCCTGGGGAAGGAGAAGAAAAGCAGTTGACTTTTTAAAAATGTTATGTTCTTTTTGCTTCCCCCTCAATACCCAAATCCATGCTCAGAAGTTTCTCCTAATTGATAAAAAATTAATTTCAACAAATGTCCCTAAGTCAAGACTATTTTGCTCTTAACAAACCACAATACCAAAGTGACAGAGATTATTTCTTTAGATTTGATACTAAGTATAAAAATAAAAGGCCTTAGCCCATTTGCCTCAATACTTGTAGAAACCACCACTGGTAGAATTACGGCTGCAGTGTATTCAGTAGCCTGGGTAAGTACAAGCAGATTGCAGTAACATCCCATTAGGTTATCTTTCAACATATGTCTGAGCTAAATAGAGTTGAAAGTTCATCAAAACAGATTTCTCCAGACTGACCAGAATTAGGTCCATAATGTTACCCTACTTAGGAAGCACTGACATTGTAATTACTTCAGGCACCCATCTGGCACAAATCACAACATGATTTCATTTCAGATGGTCTAAGCTTTGTTTTCCTCTCAGCTAGACTGTGTCATGAACATGTAAATCTCATAATTTACAACAAGAAAGAATACAATAGTGATTTCTGCCTCCTGATCTGAAAAGCCCTGGCAATTGCTAATGTCAGGAGATTTACTTTAAGGTTCAAATCATGTTTTAATTGACAGAGAACTGAACCTGTAATTCTTTGGTTTCTCTTCAGTGGCCACACTCTAGCTCACAGGTGTTTAATATTTACTGGTAACAATTTGCACGCTGCTTGGTAGATATCAAATTCTGATTGAATTTAATCCAAAAGTTGAAGTTCTTAGCTCTTTAAAATAGGTCAATCTAAAATAGTGCAGTGCATTTAACTTTTTATTTTTTAAGTTTTTCCACAGGGAAATTATTACAGTTTTTAAATTTATTATTTTGCAGGTTTGGGGAGAAAGAAAAAAAATTTAAAAGCAATCAATTCTTGACCTATCGACTCTGTAAGGAAGATATTTTTCTTGAATTCAGAATTTTATCTAGTCATTACTCAAAGGTGTTAGCTTTCTGACAATTTGTGACATTAAACCTAGAAACTATTTTTTTTTCTAAAAAGCAGACCGTTACCACAGGTTCATTTAAAATTTAGAAGAATAATTTTACTTTAAAAGTCACATAAATGCATACGTATCTCAGAGACATTGCAAGGAAAAAAACAACCAAAATGAATAGATGAGAAGGCATTTGTGTTAAGACATTGAGTGACATAGGTTATGTATCAGATATCTGTAATATACTTTGCTTTTTCTTACAACACAGATTTCTTAAAAATCAGCAGACTACTACACACCAGCTCTCCAATGCACACCTCAAAGCTTACCATCATTAAGTAGTCAATGAGTTTCTGTTCCTCACCGTTATGCAATTTCATGTGTTTCATGAGCTAGGAAATGGTTATGAGAACAACAAGGATCTCTATGGGAGGCAAGAATCAACAGGTGTATCTTCCAAATTTTCACAGACCAACTTCATCAGTCATCAACACTTTGAGGTTTGATAAGCTAGAAAGGGTCTGTTGGCCAAATGAACATTCTAGATCTTTGATCATCCGTGGCAACACAAGAGCCAAGAAACCAAGACTTTCCTGGAGAAAACTCCTTCATTTGAAATACTCCATCAACATGAGAGCTGTTTCTTAACCTTGTGCTTAACGTAGTCATTGCCATCTGAAAATTCACTATTTCAGTTCCTACTGATACATAGCTAACTAGTTTTGTTCTGATACATCAAATCACATGAGATTTCCAGATTTGCTTGAACACTAACAGTTTTCATTAGCCTGCTGGAATTCTGAGGCCAAAACCAGAAATGAGGTCTTGGTCCTCCCCAGGGCATTCACAGCCTGGCTAAATAGCAAGTGTTAGGAAGGAGGAGGAGAGCAGTGAGGTCACCTAGGCCAGGATCTCTGGAAACACAGCTCCATTTACTCCTATGAAAAAGAACTAGTTACTTATAAGACTGAATGAAAACTGGAGGTGACAAGGCTGGATGCTTGTAAGCAACAGCTGTTTCTGCCATGCATGTCAGCTGTGTTTTGCTGTAATCTGTGCAGTTGTATCTGAGAACCCCTTTAATGGACTGCAGTGCAAAGCCAAAGAGATTTTATTGATGCTACAAACAATTAAAAAGTATGTTTCTAAAAGGTAGTCCAGATGGCAGGTGAATCTGGGTCAGAGCTGCATCATATGCTCCCAGCTAAAATCTAGAGAGTAAAAGGCAGGAAAAAGTATTCCTTACTGTAAGTAAGAAGATTAATTCTCTGTCTTTATATAAACAAGTTATTAGGAATTTATGTCATTAGGAGGAAGCTGCATTTCAGAGAGATGGCTTTACCATGTTTTTCATAACAAAAAAATTATTATTAATTGAATGTAAACAACAAAACATACAATTGCAAGAGATGTAGTAGAACAGGCTTGAAGTTCTGACAGTATGTTAGTGTCAATAGGTTATAAATCATAAAGGTCAAGTCTCTATTTCCTAAGCAGTAAAATGCTGCAGGCCAAATGTGATAGTTCAGTGGTCTCTAATTGTCCTCCTGTCCTCCTAACAGTGCTGTTTTCTAGGAATGTTCATCGTCATTACAGTCTCCTGAAGAGTTATTTCTGTGCTTGCCCAGATGCCCTTCCTGTATGACCCTGCGTTTTTCAAGGCACTTCCCTCAGCTAATGCACTTTCTTGACCTTCTCCTGGTATTTACCCTAGAGATCAAAACCACATCATCTTTACACTTTTTCACTCCTTAGAGATGTCTCCGATCCTCAGCAGCTATTTAAGACTTTTCTACATAATGGCCATGCTACCCTGAACTCTCAGAAGATGCTCTACACAAAACTGTTTTTTCAGTTCAAGCCTCCATACCAGAATCAATGAATGGTCTATGCATTTTTCCTCCCTTTTGGTATCAGATAACATTTCTATCTCATCTTACGATGAAGCATTTTCATACAGAGCCCTGGTACAATAACTGGCATGTTCTAGGTTGGAAATGTGGGTAATAGAGTCCATAATATACTGTACAACTCCACAGACAATCACCACACTGCTCTGAGGCATGTCTTCAAAAACCTTAAATAGCAAAGGAGTTAAAAAGGTGATATGGCAATGTGAAAAGGAAAATATGGCATAAACACTGCCTAGTGCTGTTGGCCTGTTTGCAACTAGGGGACAGTGACGTGTCACCTAATGTTGTACACCTGAAGCAGTCCAAGGGAGTCTAACTGTGTCTGCTAAACCTGCATCTTCATCCCAACCATGCACGCCCATTCCCTCTGTGGCACGTATCGGACCATAACAGGAATCATTTCATCCTGTTAGACCAGCAGAAAAAGAGGATACCTTATTTCCTAAGAATGTTTCTTCATCTCCACTTTCAACTCTCCTCCAGTCAGCCTTTGTGAGAGATTTCCAATCTCTCTGCTCCTCTGTGAGCCTCCGTGGGCTGTAGAGGGACAGCCTGCCTCACCCTGGTTTTCCCCATGGGCTGCAGGGGAATCTCAGCTCCAGCGCCTGGAGCACTTCCTGCCCCTCCTTCTCCTCCGACCTTGGTGTCTGCAGAGTTGTTTCGTGTATTCACACTTCTCTCTCTGGCTGCTCTGGCCACTGTGCAGGAGGGGTTTTTCTCCTTGTTAAATCTGTTATCCCTGAGGCATTACTGCCATCTCTGACTGGCCCAGCCTTGGCCAGCAGCGGGTCCATCTTGGAACAAGCTGGCACTGGCTCTGTCAAACACAGGCAAAGATTCTGGCAGCTTCTCACAGAAGCCACCCCTGTAGGCCCCCTGCTAACAGAACCTTGACACAAACCAAATGTACCAGCCCACACTATTGTTTCAGTCACCCTTGGAAAGCTTCAGTTTTAAATGCAAGTGCAGGGAACAAAATAACAGGAAAAACTTCTTTGCTTGCTGTCCTCTGTAGGAGAGCTCTTGCTCTAATGCCCACTAGCCCCACTGTCTTTATGGGGATGCTGCACAACAGTGCCAGAGACAATGCAAAACTGGCATGTTTGAGCTCCTTCCAGGGGCGTATCTACCACCAGGCAATGGGAAGGGAAGATGTTTGACCTAAATCTGCCTTTAGGACACAATGAATTCGCTGCATCCGAAGCACAGATGTTTCAGGAAACATGGTGCTTTTGTCATATGAGCCTGCTTTTAGACCTGAACTTCATCAAACGCTAGGCACTGATGCAGCCTGTCTTCTGACAGTCCTCCTATGATACTTTCTCTGCTTGCTTGTTTGTTTTGAAGCAGCCCCGGCCCTTTTACATATTTCTCCATTCCTGCTACCAGATATGCCAAGAATTTTGCATTTCACTGTTAACATTGCCAGAACACATTTCCTCACCCTGAAGAGTGTCTAGCATCCCTGGACTGCTATAGATATTAACATAGAAGTAAAAAGCATGGCAATTTTAAAATTGTGTGATTTCAGGTGCATTAATTTCACATTAATTACAATAGTAAGGCAGCAAAACTGGTCATGTACCTACATTGAAAGGTGAATGATATCAGGAGCAGTAGAGGGCACACAACAAATAAATTCAGGTGTAAAGTTAACTCATCTGGGTTAAGAGCAGAACTACCTGAAGTGGGAGAGTTATTCTGGATACAAACTTTCCACTCAAAGTAGGAACTTTCTAGAAGACAGTTATTCTACTCCCTGGCTGGACTGTTTTGAATTAAAAAGGCAAATGTAATAAATATATATATATATATATATATTTCAAGTCAAATTTTGTATGAAACTGAAATACCTTACCTGCAAAAAAAAAAGTTATTCAGAAAAAAATCCTGTTTTTTAAAGAAGGTCTTAAGAAAATCTAGTTTATTCAGTAAAAGACAGAGGTCCAAAACAGACTATATATGGGGCACCTTAAAGTATATGATTAATTTCTCTGCGATTAAATATATTTAGGATCAAAAACGAAATTCAATGTATATTCATCTGTTGTATCTGCATCCTTTTTGAAATCACACAATGTGGTAATTTAGTTTTTAAAAATTATTACTGCACAAGATCTGCACAACACCCACAAAGCACTATCAAACACGCAATACATTTAAGACAAAAAAAAAAAGAAGAATTTGTTCCTTTAGTCATAGTATCCTTGACTACAATACCTGAGAACATTGGGCAAGTGTCAGACAGAAGTGTATTTTTACTTTCCATCTATCTTAATAAGTCCCTTTCTATCAAATGGCTCCTATTAATCCAAAGTGTGAGTGCTAGGCATAATTTGGTCCTTCAAACTTTTGACAATTTTTTAGTCAATGCATATGTGAAAAGATGTAATTACAGGGCACTGTAATAGCCCTGGTAGCACTGCACATTAGTGCTGCCATCATTTCCCATCAGGAAAATCCCCTTAGAACTTTGCCAAACTTGGATTGCAAGGATTTTTTTTGTCCAATGTCTGTCCCAGGTGGCATTTTTGGGGCACATGGCTAAAGACTTTTTGGAAAAATTAGACTAGGAAGACATATTGTTCGCCCACAAATCTGAAATAGATTACTGGGTGCGAATGGCTTAGAAAACGGGGAGTGGGATAAGAAAATACAGGGGGGAACTGAAAGTGCTGATAAGCCTAGGACTACCCAAAGAAGGAAACTTTGTCAGGGAAGCAGGAAAAGCAGAAATAAGAGGCTGAGACACATGCATAAAAGATTGGAAATAATTACTTCCACGTGTTGCCTGTTGTAAAGCAGTGCCATGGGCTGCAAGAGGCAATAAAGGATCCAGTTCCCCTAACCCACTGCCAGTGTCTGTGCTGTACGACTACCTGCCTCTCAAGCAATGTGAGCAGTCACACACTGTCAGCCAGGGATCTTCCATTTTAACCTTGGCCATCGGTCTTTTAGGTAGCTCTGTTACCAGTCTTACTGTGCTGCAGCTGCCTGTGTCTCTAAAGACTCTGCTGGAGAACTCTGTACATTCTTTACACCGGCACCTGTTTTGGGGAATTTCCAGAAGTATCACAGTGTAGCTAAGTTTTAGAACCACTGACACCCTTAGGATTTACTTTGATCTTCCTTTGGTTTCCCACAAGGGCTACCCTTCGCTTTCATCCTTTGATTTAGACATAAGCACTGCCTGGCATGCCCCAAAGAGTTGCTACAATCCCACATCACACATTCTACTTCCTCTTCCCTGACTTCTCCTTTCCCTGAAACAAGAACATTACCAGCAACAATATCAAAATCTGAGAGTTCCCCTAGTGCCTGGTTCAATTTCCTCTGAAACATCCCAAATGCCAGGCTAATTCCAAAGACATTCTTATTTAATAATATCTTCTGACAGACACAAAAATCCTAGATGCAGCCCAACTATATCTGTGCGGGAATTATATTTCTGGACTTAACAATAGAAAAAGAGAAAAGGAAAAAACTAACACAAAACAAAAAAACCACACACCTCCCTTTCAGACTGGACTGCTCAGTGTCTGTATTTTTCATGAGTATTGACAGTCACTATTCATTCACTACTCACTCTGTGTTAATTGGTTTATTGAAAGATGCAGGTCTTCTACGGTTTTCTGTCCTCTTACATATACTACAAGTAGTTCATTTAGTTATCCTAATAGCTAATCCAGTGATTTGAACTCTCTGTGGGAAAGCTGCCCTCACTGTTTTTCTCCACGTTTTGCAAATCGGATAAATCCCACAGACATACAAACATTCGGCTCTTTCACTGTACGAATTATATATTTCACAAATCATCGTATTCCTACTTGGAGATCTGTCAGTGTCCATAGGCAGAGCAGAGATACCAAAAGACCTTCAGTTCAGGATTCTCATTTGCTTCCTGGCTTTGATTAAAGGAAAACTAAAAGAGTCTTTCTCTGCTGTTTTATTCTGTGATTAGGACATTTGTCAAATACCTTTTTCAACCAATGAAATGGAATGATCACTATTGGTGACCACTGCATGTTATACTCCTCTTTGCTTTCTTTGTCCAGTTAAAATATTTCATCTTTCTCACATCTCATTTTTAAATATTCTAAACTCACCTTTGTGCAGGGTCTGTTGTAGAATGTTCTTTATCTGTAAATAAAAACTTCTGTGTGAGGCTTTGCTGTCCTAATTCTACTGTTTTGTTAATCATACTCTTTGCTAAAGCCCTCCTTATCACTGCTATAATATTTCTTATTTCATCATTTTAAAATATTCCACACTTGTAAAAGGAAATTGTTTACTCAATAAGCTATTGATAAGCAATTTTGCAAAGTGCCAACAACATTCAAGCACTTTGCATTCAGATTTGGCCACATGCTCTTTCCCCAGAGTATATGTATCTTTCTGCACACTCGAAAACCTATTAACTTACCTCAGTAAATTCCTTGGATACCTGTTCCCATTTCTCAAATGCAAACAGCCACTGTGCAGACACTGCCTAGAGGTCTCTGTATGTTTAAGTCATTAAATTCAGCTCTTCACTCACTGCCAGAAAACAACTTATAAGTGGTTGAGTCAGGCAATGCTGCATCCCCTCTCATATAGAGTTGTGCATATCCTTTTGCACAACAGGCACTCTATTCTTATACATCAATATTTAATTTAAATATGGATATAACGTATATAAAAATAACTTATGTATTATATAGATTTCAAGTTTTTATGAGAATTATACTGGTTTCAGTAATAACCTCTCCAAAAACCTCAGGCAATTTATTTTCAGCTGACAAAATCTTTACCATCTTTTACCTAAACCAACAGAAGTATAATTCTAAGCTAATTAAAAGTCAACTTACATGCTGGCATGAACAATAATGGCTATCACCTGTCTCTGAATGTTGAATTATTTGTAACTTGTCCCCACTTGTTGAACTCCACATCAGCTTTGTATTTGCCCAAATACATTGCAATTCCCTCCTACCAGGAGGTTCTCTTCTGGCCCATGGACCATTTGACACTATCATATACTGGTAGGACCAGCTCAATCCAAGTATTCAGCTTCAGTGAGGGACAGATGTTTTACTCCTACATCAAACAATTTGGCGGTCAAGGCACACAAAATTAATTCTAAGTGCAGGGGAAGAAATATACTCTCTGAAGCTGAAAAGCTTGCCAAAGGGAAAAGCAGCATTAATAAGGAAGTCGCACTGCTCATTTACTGCATGCAACTTTTTGATATCTTTCTCAAAGTTCTGTAACGGCATGTCCAGAGAACTGAAAAGGCAGGTGGATGAAACTGTAAGAAACAATGACCCAGCAAAAAAGATTTTTTACCATTTGCCAGGGACGAGCACTAATGCAGTCCTCCCCTATCCCCACAAAATATATGAGAACATCCCAAATCAGATTCTCCCTATCAGCAATTTCCAGACTTCTCTAGCTCATATGTACCCAGAACAACAAAGACATCTTCCTACAGCAACATCAAGAAAAAAACACAGCTTCCAAAGAGGACAATCATCATTAGTACTTCTCTGTACATCTTGTAATTTGAGTTTGGTTTTGAAGTGTATAGTTAGGAGTATAGTTTCCCCAGAATTTTCTGTTCTAGCTGTAAAGTTATACCCAGAAAGTTTACTACATTTGATCTTCCTGAAGTTATTGGCAAAAAAACAACAGAAAGCAGAGAAAGCATAAATGAAAGTTACGGTGTTATTATATAAGCAAGTGTGTGGAATTTGGAGCTCATTGGGCTGACATTTGGACTCCCATTACAGTTGTGAAGAAAAAACCTGAATAATTTCACACACATGAAAATCACCACAAATTTCTTTAAGAAAACAAAATCAACATCTGTATCTTAGCTGTAGATTATTTATATATCTATACAGAAAAAAGGAAGAGTCTATATGTGCCAGATGGAAATTTGAATACACAGGTGGCAGGAACACCAAATCCTAAAAAGGAAAGACAAGGGCTCATGCAGGAGGGGAAACCACATTTAAATTCTTGTTTCTGACAGTGAAGCTCAGATTTAACCGAGGTTATGGGAACCGAATAAAGGGGGAAGAATTTTTGGAACAGTAAAGACATGGAAATTAGTGTATCATGAAAAGAAGAGTGGGAGAAAGAAAGAAAATATGGCAGCATATTTAGAGTCTTTTTCCTTCCAAGACTGAGTACAGGCAGGCAGGTTACAATGGGATCATGCCAAAAATATAAATAAGAATATAAAAAGTAAAGGAAAGACACAACCAGGTAAAATTATTTAAAAAAAAAAACTTTATTAAATTGAACCATGACTGATTACAATTTATAGTTTGAGCAAAATTCCTTTATTCCATAGGCACAGGTTGCACTTATAACCAAAATGACAAGCATACCCAGGTTATCTCCAACCTTCTGTTCTGAATATTCTTACCATTAATTTGACCTGTAAGACTATGCAGAGGATGGCTTAAAAAGCAAAGATAAAGGATTTTTCCATTTTGATGGGAAGCAAAATAGATGCAGAAATTATGCAGCTAACACCTGTATATAAAACAGTGAAAAAAAACCCCCCAAACCGTGAACAGGCTTTTGTTAAATGCAGCTATTAAATATTTTCATTCACTTAAACTGTAAGGTTTGACAGCATTAAAACCATTCAGGAATGGTTTTATTCAGGAATGAAAATTATTATCCACACATCAAATATCTATTATTTCAGAACTTATTTGACACTGTATGTTATCAACCTCTGGCAAAACAAAATAATTAGTCAAGCTGACATCAAATTCATTTCCAAATATATTAAGAAGCAAGTCACAAATAAGACTTTTACCTGTCTTTTCCAGAGGTGGAAAAAAATAATAAACGTCTCACTTGTAAACAGATGTACCTGAAAATGGCCTGACACTAGGCAGCTTTATGCTTCAAAGTTATTCACACTTCACAAATAAAATTTTACCTCACCAAGAAATGAGAGAAACAACAATTCTACTTATTTATGAACTTTTACATCAAGATATTTACTGTCATCCTATCACTGTCAAATCTGATTACAAACCAGGGATCAGCCAGCAGGAGATTAAAGGCTCATCTGAGAAGATGGAACAAATGAAATTGATGAAAACTGTCCAGACTACGCCAGTCTCACAGAAACAGCCATCCAGACAGAGGGACAACCAGAATAGTTGAATTACAGATATAAGTACCCTCAATCTCTCTCTGCCTTTGAAATGTATACAAAAACTGCTGGAATTATTGAACAGAGAGTGCTCACTCTATAAATAAATAAATGAATAAATAAATAAATATAATAAGTCTCTTCACGTTAACCAGCTTTGTGGAGCACAGGATCAGCATTATATTAAATGGAGATCCTTGCTGATCCTTGGGCTTTCTCTGCTCTTATTGCAGAATTTTTTCTCCATAGGCACTATATGCGTTCAATTTCTGTTCCATAAGAAAAGAAGTACTTATTGCTGTGCAGCCTGGCAGACAGGTACTTAAGTTGCTATATGAGCACTAAGGTCATTTGAGTGTTTGTCTATCTGAAGCTGCTTTTGAGAAGACACAGCCCAAAAGAAAGAATTGGGCAGCTACAAAAGACTAGAAATAGAGGTTTATGTACGTAAGCTCTATTGGATGGGTGGTTGAAGGGTTAAAGAGTGACATCTGATTGCTCAAAAAGAAAAAGTAGTGTGTGGTGTTCTCACTACAACTCAAGTAAAAAAAAACAAAACAAAACAAATGGACAGTCCACTCTTCTAGTTGCCACAATGCGATTTGCCTTTCCCAATTACTTTTTGCTGATTTTACAATTTAGCACTGAACTATGTTGTGAACACGAGACGACGCAAGTTGAAAATGGATATGCTTCAACTGCTTGATGGTCTCTGGTCTTTCTGAGCATGTACAAATCTATTACAGAACAGCAAATAGTCTCTACCCCTACAAGCAGACAAAGCGACACATTTGAAGGGTCCCATTCAAGTACGATGCCCGAGAGGGGAGGCAGACACACACACAGGCACTCCACACAGTGCCTAATTCTAATTTGGGGGCTACGTGGGCCCAAATCCGTGCCTGTCCCTTCACGCACAAGAGCAGGTGCAAGTACATTCAGGGCACTGTCTCCTATAGCACGCAAGAGTCTCTCCCAGAAATGTGCTGGGTGTAGGAGTAGTGGATCATCAGGACAGAGCAAGTCTAATTTCATTCTCTGCAAACTGCAAATTCAATTTCTTTTGCTGCATCCTGGGAAAAGTACAGCAGCAAAACTATCCTCCCACGGTGGATTTACTAAAGTGATTTTTTAAAAATGAATGGAAAGAGAGAAAAAGAAACCCTATGCAGAATAAAACTCCATTACTTGTATATATTTTCCATTATACTGTCTAAAATGGAAGTTCCACTCTGACATTTTAAAAGAATTTTGTTTCTTTCAGCTATCAGTAAAGATTAAAAAAAAAAGTTCAGGGGGGTGTGTGGTGTATCACTACACAGAAAGCCAGAATAATCACTTTCCCTGTCCTCCCCATCCTCCCACATTTTCCTTTATGGGTTTTTCTGCTTTTACTGCCTACATTCTTCACCTGAAGTCAAACCCTCTGTTTATGGCATCACAGTGGTTGCTGTGGAGGTTATTATGATGTACAAAGCCAATAGGGATGAGTTCAAATTTGAAATGAGCAGTAGTATCTCACGAAATGCGTCTGAAGGAGTAGAGATATTAAATAAAAAAAAATAAAAACAGCATGTATATTGAAACCAAGTTAATTAACTCCTTAAATGACTGTTTGCCATCAACTTTAATTATCACAACTGTTTTCAGATATATGGTTGTAGAGACTAAGTGCTAAACTATACATATGGAAGCAAGCACACAACAGGAACAGGCAGCACTAACACAGATGGCAGCAGAGTTCCCAGCCACGCTGCTCAGTAGTGCCTGCTGTGATTGCTGTCGTCTTCTGTAGGAAAAACATACAAATGGCAAAAGGTGGTAAACACAGACATGCACATGTAGTGCTGCTCTGACAACGAAAGCACTTCATGGCACCCTTCACACATTTCTCTACACCAGGTTCAAGACTCAGTAACTTATGGCCATAGAATACACATTCCTGAAAAAGCTGTTAGTTCATTGCAATTCCTTTTACTGTATGGATTGGCTTCATACACCCTTTCTCAAACACAGACACACTTTTAAAAACAACTGTTGAAGTGTGGTGCTAATTCCCAAAAAACACGTTAAATATTACAAATAGGGGGAATCTGTCTTGCCATTTGCATCACAAAATCAGTACTTCCAAATTTCCACAACTTTGGTAGCAGATACAGTTCTTGTTTTTTCCCTACGTTAGGAAAATCATAAATTACTTCTATTCACTGAATTATTTTCTCAAACATCCTCTGCCCCTGACTTTGACACCTGAAGTATTACTAGGAGTGTAGGGTCCAAGGAAAACCATTGAACAAAGATTTCTAAATCATATGTGTACTTATAGAAATGCTTACCCATCTACTTGTTAAAAACAAAACCTGCAAAGAGCAGTGAGACAAAAATAAAATCAGGTGTCAGATTTAAAGGAAAAAAAACAAAACAAACACTTAAGGACAACATAAGCATGAGAAAAATTTCAAAAACAAGACTTCAATGGCCAGAAGCTCAATGAAAGACATTATTAAAATATTATTAAGCAAAAAAAGTCAGTCTCTAAACAATCTTTCAACATGAGTGCCTTGAGAGTGCTGGTGGACCAATGTATCCTATTACATGACTGCAGAAGCATTAACAAATTAATTATACCAAATAGCTGAATTAATTACGATATGTGAGACAGAGGCAGTTAACACCAAAATTTTTATGTGCTTCCTTGTAAAGAATAACAGTACTCTTTTATACCAGGAAAATATATTACCAGCAAGGCTGTACTACTGCATGCAGGCTATGTTGCATGGCAATTTCTTACATAGGAATACCATTGGAAAAATGTGAAATTCACTTGTAGGCTTATACAGAAGAAGATACCAGCATATAAGAATGAAGTGGAGCTGCAGGGTCTTCATCAGATTCCTTAAGCCAGACACAGGGGACACCCAGAGAAACTGACCCACCCTGTGGGCAGGGTGACAAGTGGAACATCAGAACGGGCAGCCACACTACTGCCCCAAAGCTGCAACCTGGGGAGCACTGGGAGCCCAGATCCAGCAGGACCATCAGAGTTCCAGGCTCCTCGCCAAAGAAGCCAGAGATTGACCCAAAAAGTTGGTGAAGGGCTCCTGAAGTTCACAAATATGTTCAACGAACACTGGGCCTGTAGCGACCAGGCTGCCGACCGGTTACGGCTTCCTTGCTCCTGGGTGAAGAGTTCAAGGCTTGCAGTTAGAGTTCCCTGAAACGCAAAATACTTGGTTCATGGACCATTTTAATCTCCTGTTTTTAAAAATTATTTTTAGATCTAATTTGGGCTAGAGGAGTGGATGATACAAGTTCAGTGTACTCCTATGAATTTACTTCCACAGATTTGTGGGCAAGTCCAGGGACAAGAGGCACACAAGCGTTCTGCTTGCAGAATGCAGTGAAATGGCCTCTGCTGCAGAGCACGGTGCGGGGACCCAGGCAGACAACACTGAAATAGATCCAACACTAGTTCTCTTGCTTCAGTGCTGTTGGAGATGGGAGCACGAGAGATTGGCAGCCTTACTCCAGAAGAGAGCTAAAGGTAAAAATACACATTGGGTCTAGACCTCTAAGTCAAGTCCAATGCATACAGGCTACAAACTCAGTATTATTAAGGAAGAGACCAAGCAATACAGAGTAGTTTGAAGACTGAAGCCCTCAGTCCTATGAGGGGCCAAAACAAACCCCCAAAAAAATAAAACAACGCACCCTCCCCACCTCCAAAAATTAAGCAAACAAATCAAAACAACACAGCAAAGCATTGTCTTTCAGACTCTTAGCATAACAACCAGAGCTATAACTACACTGGAACATTGCAGTTACTCAGGTTGCCAAGACCCTTGTCACAAAATCTTACCTGCACTTCTGATTTATGCAAGGGATAGTTGAAGGGCCAGACAGCTGGCATACTCTTCTGTATTTCTCAAAGAGTGGACTAAGTTTCTAGGTGAACCTAGAAAATGGCTTGCAAGACTAGGAATAGTTATAACTCTTTTTATTCAGAACAACATGCATATTAACAAATGATTAGCTTCCCATGGTATCTTTTCTGGAACATCCTAAAATAAGGCAGCTTGCATTACATTTTGCAAGTGGTACTTCAGATCATCAGTCAAATCATTTTAGCACCACTTACTCTTGAACTAATTTCTAGGGAGATGACCATTACCTAGAACTCCCACTTTTCCAAACTTATCAGGCTGTCTTTGGCGTTTTGATGTGTGAAAAGGTAACCAACTGCCAGATTTTGTGCATTCTCCTTCCTTGGACATTTTCTAGATTGGCCTGAAGAAACCCCTGAGCAACCTGATTTGATCTCACAGCTGACACAGAGCTGGAAATTGAACTAGAGAACTTCCTTAGGATCCTTCCAATCTGAATTGTCCTAAGTATTCCTCAGGTTTCCACCAGGTATGCTGAATACAATCAGAACTTAATGGATCTAAATACTTTAGCTAGATCTAAAATAAAACAAAAAAAAACCAAACCAAAACAAAAACAAACAAGAAACACACCGAAACAGTCATATACAATTGTAAAAATATACTGATAAATAATTTTGCCACTTTCCTCTTTTTGTGCTGAGAAAGTCATAGAAGAGAGTGTGAGTTGGCAAAATACAAAAGCCTTTGGCTAAAAATGTACATCTGCATTCAAACTGGCATCATGGTGGTAAAGGAATAAGAGGGAAAATAAGCTAGTCAAGGATGCAGCTTCAGGTGAACCCTCCCTGCAATGGAACAACTGCTCAAAGCTATTTAGAATTCTGAAAAACTCTCAGGTATCACTTAATCATCTCTTTGGTGAGATCATTTGTGTGTTCACTCCCTGGAACAAGTGCCAAAACAGAAGAGTTTAGAAAGCCTAAAAAATCAGCTCACTGACTGATCTGGTGCATACAGCAAGCAGCTACAGCCCACAAGATCAAACCATTCCCAGATCAGAATCTCACTCCAGTCACTAGTTTCTGTAAGGTGATCCTTGTCCCACCTTTACATTTGCAATATAGTCTTCTCCCAAAAATTAAAGTGAGCTGGGACTAGCTTTTCAGCCTTTAAGAAAACAAAGACTACCTACTCAAAAAACCCCCCAACAAAATATGCTCCTATTCTAATCAGGTTATTACCGCTTCTCAGTGAAACATCACAAGACATCCTCCTGCAGCTCAATGAATAAAACCAGTGCTAAATTCTTTTTTGCTTCATTAGAACTCGCCTTTGTAGGCCAAATGCTCGAAGCAATTTAGGCTGCACCCAGCAGTACCATTAACACAAACAACTGACCATCCCTCAGGCTACTTCCATGTTAACTGAAATCAATACCTGGACCAGGAGCAGCCTACCAGAGAGAATCTACAGAAGTCCAACGTCATCCAGACTAGAAAAGACCGTGTTTCCCTGAAACATATATTGCATTCTAAAGAACACTTTTCTCCAGTTTTTAAATGGATTTACAGACTTGAATAGCTCTTGGAATTCCAAATAGCTAGAAAGCAAAAAATTCACACCTCTAGGTTAAATTAAAATTGAATACTGTGTTCCCATTCCCTCTATTTCAGTCTTGAACATTGTAAGCCCCGATTAATGACGTCAAGACTTGATTATCAAGATGTCTTATATTTTAAATTGATGCAGAAATCTTAAAACATTCTGCCCAGCCCAGAACACAGCATCTCTCTGCAATCCTGGCTGATATGAATGTATCGCAGGGGTCCCTTGATCTTTCCGTGTACAGCTTCTTATTACAGAACCTCCTCTCACTTATCTCCTAAAAAATTTTACTCACACCCACTTCTTGTCTAGCAGCAACCATGACCTCCCACATGAAACCACAGTGACTATCAGGCAAAAAGATGAAACTGATGAGGACATCTGGTTATACTACACAAATTTACTCAATCCAACTTCTGGAGAAAGAGTATCTCTTCTCAACCTCCCCTTCCTCCCCCTCACTACAAATGCCAGCAGTGTAGACAGCTCTGTAGTTTCAGAGCTTCAGAGCAATAAGTATTGAACAAAATACTGGAATGGTTTGTACAGCAAAGCGCAATGCAGTCATTGACAATAACAACTCTTTTTTCTTGCTTTTTTCCACAGGCTCCTGGGTTCATTATCACAAACTAACAGTTCTACTTTAATCTGCCTTCAGGAGAAGGTTCTACCCACTAATTCATACTCCTCGTTTCTACTTTTTGATGCTTTCCATCAGAATATGGCATCAACAACCCAATGAAAATTGGTCATAGAGAGCACATAAAAAATATTCTTAGATATCACAGTGCACAAGATCACAAAGTCATCTTAAAAAGAACACGTTTTACACAGTATTTTGGGTTTCTTTATTAAGCAGATCCTTCAGTATTTACCTTCCAAATGCAACAAAGTTTTTTTCCATGGAAATAAAGAAAATAATCTCAATGATGCTACTACATAGTTAAGGCAAGTGCTATTTAATGAGTGAAGGAACGGCCAGCATAGTGTCTTTTTAATAAAAGGACATTTATTTTCAAAACACTCTGTTTAAATAGCAATCAGAGCGCTATCTTCAAGCCCGCTCCCAAGGCAAGAGGTGTAAATTTGCATTTGCTGGCACTGCCTCCCTGCCATTTTGCTCCTTCATTTGCACCATGTCACTTCTCTAAATTATTCTAAGAATGCTATTATAGTTCTGTTTCACTTGTTATTTAATGCTTCAATATTTTAATCAACACCAATTTAAAATCCATCAACAAAACAGAATATATCAAAGTGACCCTACAATAACAACATTCCTGCTTCAACTGTTATATATATATATGTGTGTGTGTGTATTGCAATTCTACTATGATTTGTACGATAGGAAATATTACGGCCTCTACACAATGTCATATGCATGAGGACAGAAAATTAAAATTCTGCCTTACAGTTTCATAAGAAAGAGAAGTTGAATCCTCAGAGGATAAAGATATCCCAAGTCTGGGAATGGCTTTTGCTTCTACTGCTCAGAACAGCACTCGGAAAAGCCCAAATTCATATGGGAAAGCAGTCAAGAGTTGCCACAGTTCCAATCAATTATTAAGGCAACATGACAAAACAAATTCAGTGCATAAACAGACATTCCAACTGTTGTTAATGGACAAGAGGATTCATTGCTTTAACATGGCAAGGCTAAATGGAAAGACAAAGGCAGAGACCTTAAACTGAATACTAGGACTGGAAACTTCCAGAGGCAAGTATAAAACGTCCCTGAGCCACAGTCACTCAAAATATAAAATATTTCAAAATGTACTGAAATAAGATAGTTTCTATAGTTCTGTCAGAGTAATCATTTCACCTAGCTTCAGAATTTCAAACAGCAAAAGCCAAACAATCAGCAAAGTGATTCTTTTTTTTCCCCTTTAAGATCACACCTTGTATTTTCCAGCAAGGTGATTTGTGACCTCTGCCAGATTAAAACTACCCAAATATTCTGTAAAAAAAGAAAAAAGGCAGAAAAGTATATCTGGTTACAAAATGGAGGGGAAATCTTTGGTTTCTTAATTACATTTCAGTGCCAAAATTAGATATAAATAAATATCATAAGACTGTACTTGGAATTTTTATCTAAGATCTAGATGGTGGGTTTGTCATTCTATCATGAATTCAAATTTAGAATAATTCATGGATTAGTAGCTCTGATTACTTACTTCTAATTGTGCAAGTTATAATGCTAGGTTTTATCAGTATCATAAACTTCCTCTTCTATAAACTAGGCATTCACTAGGGTATTACCTTTTTTACAGTGAATTAATTTGAAAAAACAAAAGAAATAAACAAACAAACAGAAACAACCACAGAAAGAGGTAACAGCTAGCACTTACATCAAAAGAAAAAGGGAAAGGCTGAGCAAGTTAAACTCATTTGGTAAATCAACCCTTCTTGTTCTCCAGGCCAAAACCTTTACCCAACCATTTGTTTGAAAAGCCATGCCAAGGTCTGCATTACACAGTAAACACACTTATTGGCTAGTGAGACCCCAAAAGTGGCTGAGGCACCAAAGTGTCAGTAGATTTAAATAGAAATACCATCAGTGTTCACACTTCCTGAATGTATAGGCTAGAAAAATGTTTTAATATTTAAAGTCTACCTACAGATTTTTCCAGCTGTTCACAGAAAAGATGTTTACTTGCTTCAAGAAGAAAACTTCTACATATATATAGAGATATATATATAAACACCTACATTAATTTCAGACGTTTACTTTTACAAATACTACAATAAGGCACATGTAAAAAGTGAGGCGCAGAGAACTATGCCTCGAGCAAAACAGAAGATTTGGTTATGACTATCTCAGTATGACCAACAACATTATTTCCCAGGAGACAGAGAAGGAAAAAAAGGAACAAGCCAACAGAAAAGACTGAAGCACATTCTGGCATATTTCAGGAAGAAATGTGCAAAGATGAGAACATCTGAAAGTGGAAAGCGCAAGCACAACTTCATTTCCTTACTGCCAGCTGTGGAGTTAGTCCAGTTCAGGAGCAACCTGGGCATTTGAATATATGTGCATACAACTAAGCTTATACAAGAGGAAAACAATGGATGGGTTTGAAGGGGTTTTTTTCCCCTCTCTCTCCGTTCTCAAAGCAGTTCAACACAGTCAGAAGAGTCCACTTCTCAGCAGCAATAATATGTTGACTTCTACCCTTGCCGTATTACAACCTTTCCATTACACCAAACAGACTTGACAACAACAGTTTTTGTCCTGTTCTGTGACAGCTCTAGAGAGGTGAAGACTAAAATTAGTCAGTGGATCCAGGGGAAAAGAGGTCTGTGTTGTTAGAGTTCACATTCATTTATCCAGCCTACCTGGGCATGATTCAACATACTGGCATAAAACCAACTGATTTCACCATGCCAGCTGAAGCACAGAGGACTTCCACTCGCCAGCCTAAATATGACACATTTTGTGGGCTGTTTTTTAAAAAAAACAACAAATAAGTTAAGAAGTAATTGTTTTCTGTCTAAAATTTCATCTGTACGTACACACACCCTCCTATACATACATCCAGTACTATTTACTTGTGCTGTTTCTCCCTGGTAACTGTTTTAATACTAACTTTCACACAGCTTTAAAATGGATATAAAATATTGCTTTCTCTCCAGAAGTTATTTCTGGTGGTATCAAGCAATTTAAAACTTATTTCTGTTTCATGACTTCTAGTGACAAACTCTCCATATCTACTCCACAAGGGATGAGATTTTTTCATACAACTATTTCAAAGTTTTCTTAAGCAGTGCAGTAAAATACTACTTGATCTACACCGTGGTTGTCATTATCTTACTCGTTAACATCTTCTGCTTAGACAATACCTGTAATAGAATTCCAGCTAGAGCTCTCCATCTCAGTTTTCAAGCTCTTTGGTGATTTTACAGGTAAGGGTTCAATGCTAACCCAGCTTCAAGTCATTTAAAAATAGGCTTTTACAAGACTGTTAATATTCATCACCTTAACAGGATCTTGAACTTTTTGCAGGAGTCTTGACAAAGACTTAATTCACTGTCTAGACCACAATGGGTGGAAATGCTAGTTCTTCTTTATGTTGCTTTACATGGTATGAAACTACAAAAAGTGCCAAAGAAGAACTCTTACACATGAAATCACAGTGAAATTTTCATATTTGTGTTCTAAAATATTTGAAAAGTATAAAAAAATCTCCATAATTGTTCATGTAAAAGGTGAGAAGAATGTCAAAGCTGGAAAATATTTCTAACTCGACTCAGTTAAATGGCAGATTTGCTCAACTGCAACTCAATATGCATCCCACCAATTTAGACCCTTAAGTGATGCCCAAATAAACACATCTTAATCCAAGCACACACAGAAATATTGTGCATGGTCATCAGATGGAGTCAATCATAACAGTGCTGTTGAGATCCATAGAGCTATGACACTTTTCACCAACACAGGCTGGTGGCCCATTGAAATGGTTTTGCAGCAAAAACAGAGAATAGGAAAGAATATTACTTCCCAAAATTGAAAGTATTTCATAGTTCTGATACATCCCAGTTCTCTCATGAATAGTTCTCACCTCACGTTGATAACTGAATGCATGCAGGTATGAATGTGTCAAACTTGTACGTCTGTTTCCTACTTAAAAATTGTTGACAGTTCACATACTGCCATTTTACTTTTAGGTGTATCTTCTTTATAACCCCTCTAAGGCTTTAGCTTAAACATTTTAAGTAAATTTGCCATTTTTGCATGAATTGATCAATACTGCATACAAAGGCTGAAATTTACTTAAAAGTCCATTCTGGGAAAACGTAGTGTTTCTACAACTTTAAAAATTTTGGAAGTATACTAAAGTAATATCACTTTTTTGATTTTCATCCCAAATATTTCCCTATAGCACACATTCAGTATAAATTGTCTAATTTCATTTTTACCTTACATTTGGAGCTGTTAAAGGTTAGCAAATGATCTCGTAACTAAGGCTAGTACATCTTGCAAAGACAATATAACACAGGGTGCTTATTTTTTTTACAGTTGAAAGCTAATTTGGATGCAAAGTATATGGCCTTCAGTGTAATTTAGTGTTCTGTGTTGTTGCAGTAATTACTTAAATGTGATTTTAGTGTCATATGATACTTTAGAAAACATTTATAAGAAGCAACCATGAGAAACTGAACTATACCCCACCTTTTTTCTTACAGTAAATTAGAACCAAGTTATTTTATAACTCCCTAAATTAACTAATTTATGGTAGAGCTACTTTGGTAATATATTAATCACAGCAGGAGATGCAGGATTATAAACTTTACCACAATTGCACAGCTGAATCAGTTAAACGTTTCCAATTTGGCTGGTCACCTCACACTACACAGTTTGTGGGTTCAGTTCTGGCTCTTCTCAGGTCGGTGGCAAAATTCCCGCTGAATTCACTGCATCCACAATTTTGGTCTGTGTGCCTAGCTACTGTATAATACCCACTTATAACAGGTATATAACTTAAAGGGATTCCATCCGCTATTATTCTCATATTAGTTATTCCCCAGTACCAGCATTACACTTAGAATTAACAGGATAAATATTTAGAATTAATTTTAAACAACCACTTTTATTCTCTAACTGGATAACACTTTTTTTTCCTTTACAGTAATTTATTTTAGAGGGTTTTTGACATCCACTGACAAAATCTTTGCTCAGACTTTTAGTCTGATTCCTCTTTTGTCTTGTGAAAGGGGCACAGAGAAAAAAATAGAAAAGGAGATGTTGCTGCAAAAGCACTCTAGCTCAGAAATATCCAGGTGACGGTGATGGTGGGAGAAACACTGAGTTTGCTTTCTTGTCAGACCTGCATTTGGGTGTATTACTTTCTTAGCAAGCATCTTCTCAAAACGCCAGCACCTGAGATGCCAGGCTCCCTGTCATCCCAACGTCTTTGTCATCAAGATTACTACATGAGCTACAGCAGTTTGTGGACTTGTAAAGAGTACAAATTACTTCTTCAGTCAAATTGTTTTCCTCAGGAAAAGACACAAAGTTACTTTGGGGACTAGCATATACAACAACAAACAAACAGAAATTGACGCAGAACTCAAGCACAACTCAAACTGTTTCTTTACCCTTGAAGGGTTAGGTCAGAGACTTCTGCAAACCCACTTACCCGAACAAGGGATTTAAAACCCAAGGGGGAATACACAGCTAGAACAAATTCTAGTGAGATTTCCAGACATTGCAACCAGATCCACAAACAGTTGGGTTTGTTCCTCAGAGCAGAGAACGGTGACAGCCAAGCGGCACAGTAGGGAAACCGTACATGACAGATTTGGCTGTGGGTAAACTGCACGCAGTGTTTAGCACAGAAGGGTCATGAACCTTAACACCTGTTTTCAATAGTTCTTGGAACATCCCTCCCTTCTATGTCTTCAAAGTCAGGATCTGATTTTGGGAGAACTGTTTGTGTGCTGCTTAGCCTGGGAAGAGAGCATCTATCTCCCTGAACAAGTAAGGGAGGAGGAGACAAGAGCACACAGGGCAATATTTTCAACAGTGCTTTCCGGGCATTAAGATTATGAAAGCCAAAAGAGGTTTCGGGGACTCTTCCCAGGTTCACCGGCGTTTACCGGGTTGCAAATGCCTTCCGCAAAAACAGTCAAAAAAGCCGCTATCAAAGCAAGATGCCAAAACACACGCGAACACCGTTCCTCTCCTTTCGCCTCGGTAAATAAAAGACATAAGGCGCAGCTCGATTAAATTTGGGAGCAGGGAGCTCCTCTCCCACCGCAGCCGCTGGCGGGGAAGGGAGAAAAGGATCCCCCTGCCCCAGAGGAGCCGAGCGGGTAAAACAAGTCACAGGCAAGTTGGCCTCGAGGCTGCCCCGCGCGGACCTGGGGGCTCCCCGTCCCACCTCGGTGGGCGCCCCGCCGAGCCCCGCCGCGGCCGCCCCCTTACCGTGCCGGGGCTGGGGCTTCTCCTTCCTGCCGCCCGCCGCGCTCCGCATCCGCCAGCACGCCGGCCCCCTGCCCAGCGCGCCGGCCATGCCGCGGGCGGGCACCGCGATCGCGGCGGGAGAGC